>CABHPP010145396.1:0-49410 GCA_902168425.1 Peromyscus attwateri
GGAACCAATAGGGTGTGGAGAAATAAATTAAAAAGAGATTGGCAAACCATTATCTCAGGTATAAAGATTTTAGTCAGTAAGTAGAGAAAACTCCTAAAATTTGTATTTAAAGCTGGGTTGATTGAAAGAATGAACGGTGCTGGTTGGTCAGCAGAAGAGTCACAGGCCACAGCAGTACCCAATATTAGTTTTTAGAGCTTTATTGGAGGGAATGGGGGGAGGGGAGAGCCAGGCCTGGCAGAGGGAACAGAGCAGGAACAGAGAGAGGAAACACAGGTAGAGAGGTGCAGAGAGAGAGTGTGGGGGTCCACATCTGGCTTTTTAAGGCTGGTACATGGTGGCCCGCACCCACTGATGATGGAAGACGTTAGACCTGGAAGAGTGAGAGCAGGATCTTAACATTCTAGACTTTTGTTTATTATAAAAAAGCAAGTAAATGGGAATAGGGGAGTCATTTCTCCTGGAAAAACTGCTTCCAGCTGACTTGGTGGGCATTGGTTGGCTCTTAGTGGGAATAGGGGAAGGGGTCTTCTGAGGTAGACAGGTATCTTGTGATGGTGGGTAAAGCTGTCTTGCTTTTCTGGAGCTATCCATCCCTCTTGGCTTGGCACCCTGGTCGCTTTTGTGTCTGACAGGATGCTGATGAGACAGGAAAGGCCTGATGTAGATCCAACCTGTCCAAATGGATTTAAGATGTTTTCTGGAGCATGGGAAAAATTTTGAACATGTTAAGAAGCAGCCATGAGAAAAGTAGTGACCATGGTAGTGTATAGTACTCTGCTTGTATTGGTTAGTGTTAATGGGAGAGACAGAGAGATTGGAACATGTTAAGCTTTATCAGAGACAGATTATTTAAGGCACCTGTTTCCTTTACTAGTTTGGGATCCAGGAGACATGTGATCAATTGTTAAAAGCATTTAACAGTAATAGATGGTTATATTAAAGTGTGCTTTTATAAAGCCCAGACACTTTTGGGTCTGGGGGTGTAAATACCTTCTAGCTGTTATAGTTTCTTACTTGATGATCTCTGGACTCCAGTTCTGTGGTGGTCCTCTACCATTAGCTGAGCAGTGAGTTAGATCAGGGAACTGGGAAGAGAAAAGCTTGTGGTGCATGAGAACTTATTTCTTTTGGAATTAGGGACAAGGCAAAGATCAGGGCCTTGTGTGCACAAGGAGAAGCACCGGCGGGTGGGTCTGGAGTGAGGCACATGGAAGGAGCAATGAAATGAAAGCTCCACTGGAAAGTACAATTCAGACTGGTGAGGTGGGCAAGGCTGTCCTCCCTACCCCGACAATAGGGAAACGAGGAGGGGTGACATCCCAAAGCTCCCAGGACTGAGTCAGTGGCTCTGGTGTCCAGAAGGAAAGAAACAGATCACTTCTATGCTGCATTCTAGGTTCCCTGCAAGCCTGTACCCAAACCTAGGTCTGCTGGAGGTCTTAGCTTGATGTTCCCAGTCATCTTGGTGCCTGGGGGCAGTCACCTGACCAGCTGTCTTTCTAGGCGGCACTTTCAACAAGGCTATTGATGGCCTGGTAGGGCACTCACTAGCCCACATGGCCTTTTTCCTCACCTAAAACAGGGACCCAACAGCTTTCAGGAGCCAGGGTGTGCCAGCACTTGGCAATTTTGTCCTTGGGCTTTTTTATCTCTTCCCTGGCACACCTTGCATGCCACAGATGGCACTTTCACCTGTGGGGTCAGGAGCCTTGCTCTCCAGATGTTTAAGTTTTAGTTGGGGAGGTCTGGGGAACAAGAGATGGATTTTACTTTGTGTCTTGAATTTTTTTTTCCTTGATGTTTGCTGGTTTGAGGACAGCTTTTGGAAGAATTGCCTGAAGGCAGGCTATAAACTGATCTCTGGCTCAAGAGCCATCTTGACTATTGTAAACTTATTTGTATGGATCCTAGCCTGCTTTGAGACCTGTCTGCCTCTCACAGCAGCTTGAGAATGAGTGGGAGGAGTTAGGGTGAGTTAAAGTGAGAGTCAGCAGAAGCAGGCCCACACAACAGTAGAGAGCCCCCCCACCCCACCCATTTAGGAGTTAAGGTGAGGTGTGTTAAAGCCTGCCCACTGCCAGAGAGCGGAAAGCAGAAGTCAGATAGACAGAAATGGTTGCACGTGACAGAGAAAACATCAGAAATGGGGAGGGAGAAGGATTCAGAGCTTTAGCAGAAAGCTTGCTGCTAAAGTTACTCCTTTTATTTGCCTGTTTGCTGGCAGAAGTTCCCACGAAGCTGTTATGAGTATCGACCAAATTTACTGGTATCCCCACACTTTATCCCATGGCTGCAGCCAAGAGAGAAAAATAAAAAATTAAAATAACAAACCAGTATCGTAGGCTGCTATCTCACCAATTGTATATGTGGTGAAGACATGGGAGTGGGAGCCACAGTGTCAGTGGCGGGAGCCGTGGTAGCAGGTCCAGTGGCTGGAAAAAGTGGATCTGGCAGTCACCAGGTAGTCGCAGGTCCTTGGCTAGGCTTCTGGCATTCGACCCCAGACACTGAGTGTGCAGAATTTCCTATCTGAGGTCACAGCACCAATGAAAGGATGAACAGCGGCACTGGTTGATTGGTGAAAGAGTCATGAGCCATGGCAGAACCCAATATTAGTTTTTAGAGCTTTATTGGAGGGAAAGCGGGGGAGAGAGCCAGGCCTGGTGGAGGGAACAGAGCAGGAACAGAGAGAGGAAACACAGAAAGAGAGATGCAGAGAGAGAGCATGAGGTTTCACGTCCAGTTTTTTTAAGGCTGGTGCGTGGCCGCCTGCGCCCGCTGATGATGTAAGATGTTGGACCTGGAAGAGTGAGAGCAGGATCCTAACATTACTGTCCTAAAAGTCTTAAGTTATTTAATAAGATACCATTCCATTTTTTAAGTATGTACAAGATATCATCAGAAAACGCACTTTGGAAGAAATACTAATTTCTAGGCTGACAAGAATTAGAATCATACACATTTATAAAGATTGCAATATTGAGTAACACCTATTTATGAAGATAGCTTTAAAAGTTTTATTATGCCTGGAATTTTTTTTTCAGTCAAGCTGGTTTTATGCAAAGGACTTACCAATAGTGCATTTTCCAGTTTTTGACGGTAGATGACAGATGGGATGACTCCTTCACAGTCCTTCATAGTCCTGGACCCTAAGTAACCACACACCAGGAACCCATGCCCCCTGTTGTCCTGGGAGTGGGATAGAGATATGCTCTGATGGAGATTTACATAGAAAGTTTACTTAAAATTACTGATCCAACTGAATAAATCACTTTGCCAATTTTATTGGTCAAAGTTAAGAGTTGATGGACATTTCTCTGCAGGATTTTTAATTATCAAATAATAATTACCATGGTCACAGGGAAATGCACAGAATGTGGACTTTTATTGAGGAGACCTGAAATTGCATTCAATGCAACCATGCTATTTTTCGAATAATAAAAACTGAAGACAAATGAGTAAAGGAGTCTACACTGTGAACCCACAGTCAGGGGAAGACAGAACACAGATACCTTCTCTTTCAGCACCCAGACAAGTACTTCAACCCTTGAAGATAACCTGTGATTTAAAGATACAAATAAATGTTTTTCATATTTTTTTTATAAAAGTACAAGAGGGAGGGAGGAGGAAGAAAGCAAGACATAGACAAGAAGATGGATAGGAAAAATAAGAGGAATCATAGGGAAAGGAAGAGAATAAAAAAAATTTACCTGACTCTTGTTTATATATTTATTTTAAATTATGTGTATATGTATGTGGGGGGTATGTACATGTAAGTGCAGGTACTCTCAGAGGTCAGAAGAGGGCACCACCAGATTCCTCAGAGCTGTAATTACAGGCAGTTGTGAGATCCCTGATGGTAGGTGTTGGGGACAGAACTCCTAACCTTTGCAAGCGCAGTATGTACTCTTAATTGCTGAGCCATCTCCCCAGCCCCTAATTATTTGTTTTATGTATTGAGCTGTGGCTAGAGTTTTCCTGCCTGGCTCACAGTCAGGGCAAATCTCTCTCACCTGCCAGTCCCACAGCCGCTCAGACCCAACCAAGTAAACACAGAGACTTATATTGCTTACAAACTGTATGGCCGTGGCAGGCTTCTTGCTAACTGTTCTTATATCTTAAATTAATCCATTTCTATAAATCTATGCCTTGCCACATGGCTCGTGGCTTACCGGCATCTTTACATGCTGCTTGTCCTGGCGGCGGCTGGCAGGCTGTCACTCCTTTTGCCTTCCTGCTCTTTTAATTCTCTCTGTTAGTCCCACCTATACTTCCTGCCTAGCCACTGGCCAATCAGTGTTTTATTAGCAACACATTTACCATACAGAACATCCCACAGCATTGAGCTATGCACAGATTAAAGGAATTCACATTAGTAAGACTCAATCATTTTAAAAGTAACAGAAGTAGGCTGGGCAGTGGTGGTGCTCACCTTTAATCCCAGCACTGGGGAAGCAGAGGCAGGCAGATTTCTGTGAGTTCAAGGTCATCCTGGTTTCTAGAGCGAGATCCAGGACAGGCACCAAAACTACACAGAGAAACCCTGTCTCGAGAAAAAAAAAAAAAAGTAATAAAACCTGTTATGAACCAACTTAATTTTCTTGACCTCTGGAGTTACCTTAGTTATTCTACAGCAGTGGTAGACATCATAGATAGAGGCATATGCATTTGAATAATACTTCAGATCTGATTTAACAATCTTCAAAACAGAAGAAAGTGTTAAAATAGATATTTCAAAATTCCCTCTCAATCAGACTTTAAAAGACAGATATTTGAAAGCTATTAGGACAGTATTAAATGCTACTCTTTCAAACATCTTCCTTTCTTACTGGCAAGCTGCTGTTAAAAATTAAAGGGAAAAAAAAAGAGGTCATCTTTTTGTGCAATACATTTCTAATGGACCCAAAGCCAAAATAAGTCACACTAAATTATGAAAGTAAATGACCTCCCTAGAAATATTATACAGAATTCCAAAGTACTATAAGGATTTTCCTGTGATCATTTTAGCTTTGCAGCCTGAAATTCAAAAACTTGTATTTAATTTTAGATTGCATATATCACCTTTTAAATTATCTTTCTAAAATGATAAATCATTTTAAATAATAGGACACCTTTAGCTTGTATTTCTTAAAGTTCCTGACTGCCAATTCTTTATTCTTTTCTATAAAAACTGGCATGGGTGCAATTAACTGCTAGTATTTGAGGTTTGTGACTACAATGGACAAAACATTGACCTTAATTTAAGAGTCAATGCTTTAGCTCCATCTTACTTCATATGTGAAACAACTAATCCAGAAAGTTTCTGTTCACACCCTAGTAAGATACTGAACTGAGGGGTGAGGAGGAAAGGTTGAAAGGAGATAAATCTTCAGATTCCTGTTTTTAGGACTGTTTTGGATAACCACATCCTATCATCAATACATCTTTTAGCAGCTTGCTGACAGGTGCACTTGTTTGCTGCACAGCTCTTTCCATAGTCACACAGGTGTCTAATTGAGCAACCAGTTAAGGATAATGTGAATACACTGCCACCTGTAAATCACTCGGTATTCTTAAACAGAGACATCCTTTCCTAGCAGAGGATCTCAGGGACCTTCTCTATACCAGCTTACTGAAGATGTTCTTATCACCATCATTGTGGAGATTACTGCTGCATCTGCTAAGATTAAAAGAAAAGGTAGACAATGATAGCTTGATTTCATAACTAAGGCTTGTTAAGCTAAAGATAAAATTTTTATGTTATCTGTTAATTCAAGTTGAAGTCTGATTGGTGTGGAAGAGATCAACAATAACAAAAACAAAAAGCCACAATGAAGTTAATATGTACAACCCAGAGACAAAAAAAATATTCCTAAGTAAGTTCAGGGAGCATGCTGGATGTGTGAGCAATAAGCCTGTTCATTTTACCTTGCTTAAAAGTGCTCTCAAAATATTCATGTGACTTTTATTTGAGTTTTAACAACATTCACTGTGACCTTTTAGATGCTATTCTGATCCAAACTGTGTTTTCTATGCAAAATATTGCTCATCCTGCCCATATTTACCACAGCTATTTCATATACCCTTTGATTAGTTTTTCCAATGCCAATGAGGATTTAAGGACATCATGTTGATTTCTTGTGTTTCTTACCACAATTTTAAAATCATGAATGTAAATTTTGTCCTGCATACCACATTGCTATGGCTGAGAAATGCAGTAAAGTACTTAGTTACTATATTTTACTGTGAACCCACTCTCAGGATCATGCTCCCCAGAGATCTGGCACCTGCACAACTCTGAGAGTGTCTCCATGCTTAGTAAAAACCTGGAATTTAGTATAGAATTTAACTAGTTCCATGTGTTCATAAAATGGTAGTTATGGGTGCCAAAATAAGCTATGTTTCTGGTATAGGCTATTTCTAATTATTTATCTTCTCAAGTACAACTATAAAAACTGGGAAGGACAAATACATATTATTTGAGCACACTGGCAAAGAAAAGATAATAGGAATTTGAGATGGTTATCTGCTAAGGAAATGGACATCCAGTGGGGAATTTTCTAACATTTGCATCACCATTGTTCTTAGGATATTTGCCAATGGTACTACTATTAATATACAAAACTGATAAGCAAAACTTTACCTATATAAGTCTGTAATATGTGTTAAACATAAATTCTAATGGAGACACAACAGTGAGAGATCATCATGTACATTTAACAGCAGGTTAGCCAGAGCTGTAGTGACAACACATAGAATTTTCAGAGTGAAGTAATGAGGTAAACAAGACTTTATATATACATATATGGCTATGAATATATATATATATATATATAGGCTCATGGAATGAAGACCTTGTGTATATATAAATAAAGCACCAAAAAGGACAAAACCAAAAAGAATGAGAAGAAAAATTTCAAAATCATTTAATACAATTTGTCTAAACAGATACAAGAAATGTATACTACCTCAAGAGCGGTAAAATGGTCTTTGACAAAGTAGAACACTTTTATCTTTCATGATAAAAGTCTGGGAGAGATTAGGAATACAAGGAAAATACCTAAATATAATACTGGCAATTTACAGCAAGCCTATACCTAAGATCAAATTAAATGGAAAGGAACTCAAAGCAGTTTCACTAAAGGAATAAGACAAAGTTGCCTACTCTCTCCATATCTATTCAATACAGTACTTAAAGTTCTAGCTAGCGCAATAAAACAACTGCAGGAAATCAAGGGGATACAAATTGCAAAGGAAGAAATCAAAGTATTATTTGCAGATGATATTATAGTATACATAAGTGACTCTAAAAACTCCACTAGAGAACTCCTACAGCTGATAAACCCTTTAGAAAAGTGGCTGGATACAAGATTAACTCAGAGCCAGGCGGTGGTGGCGCATGCCTTTAATCCCAGCACTGGGAGGCAGAGGCAGGAGGATCTCTGCGAGTTTGAGGCCAGCCTGGGCTGCAGAGTAAGATCCAGGAAAGGCACCAAAACTACACAAAGAAACCCTGTCTCGAAAAACCAAAAAAAAAAAAATTAACTGAGGACATTAGTAGCCCTTATATATACAAATGATAAATAGACCAAGAAAGAAATCAGGGAAACAACTTTTACAATAGCCACAAATAATATAAAATACCTTTGGTTAACTCTAACCAAGCAAGTTAAAGATTTGTATGATAAAAACTGAAGAAGATATCAGAAGATGGAAAGATATCTCATGCTGGTGGATTGGTAGGATTAACATAGTAAAAATAGTCATTCTACCAAAAGCATTCTACAGATTCAATGCAATCCTCATCAAAAATTCCAACACAATTTTTTACAGATCTTGAAAGTACAATTCTCAACTTTATATGGAAAAATAACAACAGCAACAACAAACCCAGGATATCTAAAATAATACTGAATTATGTAAGATGTGTGTCCCACCATTCCTGATTTCAAGTTGTACTACAGAGCAATAGTAATAAAATCCATATGATATTAGGATAAAAACATACACATTGATCAATGGAATGAAATTGGAGTCCTAGACATAAATTCACATACTTATGGACACCTGCTTTTTGATACAGAAGCCAGAAATACACATGGGAAAATGATAGCATTTTCAACAAATGGTGTTGGTCAAACTGGATATCTGCAGGTAGAAGAATGCAAGCAGACCCATACTTATCACTCTGAACAAAACTCAAGTCCAACTGAATCAAAGACCTAACATAAAACCAGAAGCACTGAAACTAATAGAAGAGTAAGTAGCCTTGAACCCATTGGCGTAGGAGACCAGAACACCAATAGTACAGACACTAAGATCAACAATTAATAAATGGGACATCATGAAACTGAAAAGATTCTGTAAAGCAAAGGACATCATCAATCAGACAAAATAGTAACCTACAGAATAGGAAAGTATCTTTTACCAACTCCATATCCAGTAGAGGACTAATATCCAAAATACATAAAAACTCAAGAAACTAGATATCAAAAAATGACCCAAAACCACAATTTAAAATAGAGAACAGATCTAAACAGAGAATTCTCAATAGAGAAATCTCAAATGGATGAGAAACACTTTAAGAAATTTTTAACATTCTTAGCCATCAGGAAAATATAAATAAAAACTACTTTGAGATTCAATCTTACACCTGTAAGAATGACTAAGATCAATAACAGAAGAGACAGCTCATGCTGGTGAGGATGTGGAGCAAGGATAACATGGCTTCATTGCTGGTGAGAGTGCAAACTTGTATATCCACTAGGGAAATTAATATGGTAGTTCTTCAGAGTGTTGGGAATGAATCTACCTCAAAACCTAGCTATACCACTCTTGGGCATATACCCAAAGGACATGCCATCTGAACACAAGGATAACTGCTCAATCATGTTCATTGTGGCTTTATCAAATAGCCAGAAACTAGAAACTACCTAGATATCCCTCAGCAGAAGAATGGATAAAGAAAATGTGGGACTGAAAAAAAAAATCATCCTGAGTGAGGTAACCCAGACTCAGAAAGATAAATATGGTATGTGTTCACTTATAAAGGGATATTAGCCATTAAGTAAATGACAACCAAGTTATAATTCATCGACCCATAGATATTAAATAAAAATGAAGGGTCTGGGGGCGACACAGAGATCTCTCTGCATGGGGAAAATAGAAGAGATTTTATGGGTGGACTGAGGCAGGTGGGAACAGGAGTAGAAGGACCAGGTGGGTGATAGACTAGTAGAGTAAGAGAATGTGAAGATGGGTGGCTGGAATTGAGGGGCATTGGGGAGGTGGTGTGAAAACTTAGTGCAGTGGAAGATTGCTGGAATCTCTGAAGGTGATCCTAATGAGGACTCTGAGTAATAGGATCCACTTTAATGAGAGACTTTGTTGTAACATGAATTGCTAAATGGTCTTATTATTATTAAAAAAAAACAGAGCTATATATTGGGGTGAAAGCTGAAAGATGAGAGAATCAGAGCAAGTCACAGCCAGCCTCACCTTGCTAACGCCTCAACTAATTCTGTTTCCTCAAACTGAAAGCCTCTGAGTCCTCACCCAAATGGAACTCAGCTGAACTACTTGCAGCCACCAGCTTACCTCTATTAAATCTTCAGTCTAAAGAGAGAAGTACTTACTGTACACTCATACCTATATAACTTTCTGTGTCCTGCCTCTCTCCACTGAGCTACATCACTTCCTCTTTCCACCCAGTCTATCACTTCCTGTCTGTCTGTCTGTATAGACCTCCAGAACTCTATGGTTAAGTAGTGCTGAGATTAAAGCTATGTGCCACCATGCCTGGCTCTGTTCCCAGTGTAGCCTTGAACTGACAGAGATCTGGATGAATCTCTGACTCAGGAATGCTAGGATTAAAGGCATGTGCCACCACTGCCTGACCTCTATGTTTAATATAGTGGCTGGCTTTTCCCTCAGATTCCCAGGGAAGCTTTATTTGTTAGAGCACAAATAAAATATTACCACACTTTGTTTCAAAAAATAAAGTGATGTATAATTGAGAAAGACATGTAACCTCAACTTGTGGTCTCCATATAAACATGCATACACATACACCCACTGTGAATGAACATATGTACATATGAAGATAATATGGTTAAAATCTTATTGAATATGAGACAAAGATAATAACCATAGAGGAAAACTGACTTTGGACTTATTAGGAACCACCAATCATCAACTATATCACATTAAGGAAATGAAGACTTAAAACTTCAAATAAGAAAAAACTATGTAATTACTCATTACTGACAAAGAATAAGGACATAGAAGATTTATTATACTAATGTGCACATATACCCTAAATATGTAAGTGTTTGAAGGAAAATTGGCTCACAAAAATGGAAACAAAAGATGATCAAATTTAAAATGTGGAAAATTCATAAACAGGTTGTTCCAAAGAAGATATCCAAAGAGCCAATAAGCATAAATGAATGCCTGACATATCATGAGTCACCTTGGTAATACAAATTCAAGCTAAAACTACATGCTAGTACACTATGGTGGTTTGAATGGCAATATTCTCCATAGACTCATATTTGAATGCTTGGTCTACAGTTGGTTGAACTGTTTGGGAAGGATTAGTTGTGGCTTTGTTAGAGAAGGTGTATCACAGGGTATGGGCTTTGATATTTCAAAAGCCCACTCCAGTTGTCTTGCTATCTGCCTCTTGCTTTTGGGTCAGGATGTAAACTCTCAGCTACTGCTGCAGTACTATGTTTGCCTGACAAGTTTACATTCTAGAACCATGAGTCCCAAATTGAATGCTTTCTTTTAGGTTGCCTTGGTTATACTGTATCTTCAAAGCAATCAAAAAGTAACTAAGACATATTCATGCTCTACAAAATCTAAGGTTAACAAAATAACAAAAAGTACTTGCTAAAAATATATACAAACTAAAACTTCCAACCTTCTGAGAGAACTACTGGGAATATTATCCAAGCTAAGCATGTGTACACAAGTTTCCACAAAATGCATTCTTTCTAAAACTCCTGTATATGTGTGTTTTGTTCCAAGAGGCATATGCAATAATCTCCAAGCCACATTATTCATCTAGAGTAGCCTGACATATTATAGTTGTTATAAGAATATAATCGGAAACTATACAGAAATAAAATTGATCAAGTTTCTACAACATACAAGAAATCTCACCAAATTATCAGTGAAAATATCTAAGCACACAAAAGTACATACATGTATAGCTTTCAAAGAGTGGTCATGGTAGTTTATTGTAATAGGAATAACAAGATAATTTATATTTTCAGAAGGCAAGGAAACTGGAAAATTAGTTATGAACACCATAGGTATGACCGGTTGTCAGTTTATATCTGGCTTGAAATCTAAGAATGGAGTATAAGATGTGTCACCTTAGTAAGACTTCATTTTCTCTTAATATTTGTGCGTCAATTTCTTAAATCTTATACACATAAGCATATGAACATATAAGCAAAAATGTAGGGATACAAGCATATAGAAATACATGAACATATACGTACATATATGTCATATATATATACATACATACATACATGTGTATTTGCTATGAATTCATACACACATAAAATTACAAATTGTAGAAAACCCTACAAATGTGTGAACCCCAAGTTTGCATTTTTACTGTTTAAATAAAATTAACCTTGGGTCAGGAGGCTGAGTTAGCAACTAGTTGACAGAAGAAAGTAATCATAGAGTATCAGAGGACACCCAGGAGAGACAGAAAGACACAGGAAGTAATAGGGAGGGATTTGGTGTGGTGTGGCTTTTTCTGGTTTGGTGGAGCCAAAGCATGGGTCTTTTGGAGATGCCAGCAAGGACAGAGGGTTAGCTAGTTGCTACTCAGTCTCTCAGAGCTTTCAGGATTTCACCTCGGTCTTTGAATCTCAAATATTACTTATGAATAGAACAATAGAAATTTAGTTAATGCTATCTTAATGACAGCAGCAGGGGCTATGCCTGTGAGAACAGAACTCCTGCCTAGTAAGGAGGCCAGTGCTTAGAAATTGTAGGAGGGGCTTGAGTTCACCACTGACACTGAACACAAACAGAAGTCAGCAGATTTAGTGAGATACCTGTGAAGTCCTATAGGGCAGAGTTAGATAATATTAGAAAGAAAAATATTTCCCACATTAAGAATATGGACCATCATAATGCAGGACACTAGGACCTTATATAATGCTACTATGAAAGGTTTGAAAATGGAAAATCTAAATGAGAGGATAAATGACTTAGCTGGGATTGACATAGTATCAGTTGTAATTACTATAATTTGGTAGTTAATATTTTTTTCCTTAAAAAGTGGTTTGATAACTGTGACAAATATGGTAATTTGACTGATAAGATACATGCTTTAGAGAGACTTACTACTACTAAGATACAAGCTTTAGAAGGACCTACTAATGAAAATAAGAAAAATACTTAGACATAGACTGAGGAAGTTAGAGCAGAACCTTCCACACTCTTACATTATGAAACTGAAGAGGAGCAGCCTAAGATTATTAGAACATCAACTTTAATTTATCCAGTTACCATACAAGAATAATCACCAGATTATAGGCACCCTAAGGCTATGAAGAAGTTATTTGGAATTCTGTAAAAATGCTAGATTTGAAGAGATTTAAGGAAGCAGTTGTTTCATACAGAGTACATTCACCCTTTATTAGGCAGATGTTAAATCCATTGTCCACTAGGAATAGAATTGTTCCACAAGAATAGAAAGATTTAGTTACAGAAGTATTGGAAGCTTGTCCTCAGTTACAATGGAGAACATGGTGGAGAGAGGAAACTAGGGTCAAAGAACAATGAGGTAGGGCTAGAGGTCATGAAATTTCACAAGTCCAGCTCCTTTGTGAGGATCAGCATGCTAATTTGTAAAGAAGGTCTATATTTGATGATAACACCTTGGCTCTATGCCATATAACAGCTTTGAATGCTTGGAACATGGTTGGAGTATTGGGAAACAGAAATGAGTCTTTTAATAAACTTAAGGCCCAAAATTAGCCTTCACTAATTTTTTGCCAAGATTAACTTCAGCTGTAAGTGAAAGGTTAGACAAATATTAGTTAGATCTTTGGCTTCTGAAATTGCTAAATCAGAATAAGAAAGGGTGATTAGGCCTTTAAAGGCAAGATCAGTACCCATAGATAAATGGACCTGAAATACAGCTGATACTGGATCTTATACTTATGATGATACTTGGATAAGAGAGGTAATTTCTAAAAATGTTAAAAAAAAAAAAACAAATGGTCAGATGTTTTAGTTGTGGTAATCTAGGTCATGTGAAAAGGGGTCATAGGCAAGGTGTTCCTAAAAACAGAGTTTTTTTCTAGAAATAATCAAAACCAAAGGCCCAAGGCTTCTGGAATATGCAGAAAGCATGGCAAAGGCTGGCACTGGACTAATGAATGCAGATCAAAAAGAGACCATTTGCCATGCCTAAGGAGGTCTCTTGCAGGTCCCAATGTCAAATTCGCTTCAGTCATTCCCTGTTAGCATTGATGAAAAACATTCACAGAGCAATTAAGACTTAATGTCTATTGTGAAAACCAAACTGCTCTAGATGACAGAACAGCTTAGTAGGTAAAAAAAAAAAAATTTCAGGAAAAACCATAAAACAAGTATTTTGGCAAACTTCTATAAATGATCAAAGACCAAAGCTAAAAATACAAATAAATGGCATTGAAATTGAGGGTCTAGTAGAAACAGGTGCAGATGTAACAATCATTTCATCAAAATCTTGGCATCCAGATTAGCCTCTTCAGGAGGTAAATGTTCAGTCTCTAGGAATTGGAACTTTATTTCAGGTAAGACAAAATTCAAAAAACAGAAAAGAAAATTAAAACCATGTGTGGTTACCATAGCAATGAATGTATAGGGACATGATCTGTCGCAGCAGTGGAAAAAAAAAAAAAACCAGTTAACTTCCTCCAGTATCAGAAACAAACCATAAACTAATGTATGTTTCTGAGAAAAATATTAAAAGATATTATCAAGACCAATCCCTGGCTGTTCATGCCATACATAAGCAGGGCATAACAGCTGCTGATCTTTCAAAGGTACCAACAGCCCTACCTTTAAATGGTTAACCAGCAACCCTGTGTGGGGGGAAAAATGGCCTTTGATATAACAAAAATAACAGAAAATAGAATAGCTGGTATAGGAGCAGCTAAAAGCTCAACATATTGAGGAATTAATCAGTCCTTGGAATTCTCCTATATTTGTTATTAAAAAGAAATTAAGAAGATAGAGAATGTTAACAGATTTGCGAGCCACAAATAAGGTGATTAAGCCAATAGGTGCTTTTCAGTTTGGAATTCTCTTACCTTCTTTATTACCTAAAGAATGATCTGTTATAGTGGTTGATTTAAAAGACTGCTTTTTTTTCTTAATATACATTTACAAGAATGGGATAGAGAAAAATTTGACTTCACAATGCCTACTTATAATAATCCCCAGCCTGTTAAAGGGTACTATTGGAAAGTTCTTTAACAAGGATTGTTAACACAGCTCCACTTGCGTCAATATTTTGTACAACACCCATTTGTACTAATTTGTAAACAGTTTCCTCAATCTATAATTTACCATTATATGGATGATATCTTATTGGCTGATTCAGACATGGATAGTTTAGAAGAAATATTTAATGAGGTATATAGAATTTTGCCTTGTTTGGTATTAAAAAATGGTCCTGAGAGAATACAAAGAGGAGATTCTATTAATTATTTAGAATATAAAATAGCTTTACAAAAAGTCAACCACGCAAAATACAAATCAGGAGAGTTCAATTATAAACTCTTAATGATTTTCAGAAATTGCCAGAAAATATTAACTGGCTGTGGCCCACAATTGGATTAACAACTCAAGAACTGTGTAATTTATTTCAAGCCTTATGAGGTAATAAGGACTAAATAATCCAAGAAAACTATGAGCTGAGGATGAGAGAGAATTGGCTATGGTGGAAAAGAAATTGTAGGATGTATATGTAGATTGCTTAGATCCAGAGTTTGATTATATTATGGTTACTTTACCTTCTACTTATTCTCCTACAGGAATTCTTATGTAAAGAGAAGATAATATCATAAAATAGATACTTTTTTTAGCACACAGAGTAAAAAAATTAAAGACCTGTATGGAAAAGGCTGCTGAAATGATTCTGAAAGGTAAACTGAGACTTCATCAATTAGCTAGAATAGACCTGGCAGAAATTGTAGTTCCTTTTGCCAATGCTGAAATTGCCTCATTATGGGAAGAAAATGAACAGTGGCAAAGAGTTTCCAGTAATTTCTTGGGAGAGATTAGCAACAAATATTACAAAGCAAGAGACTTCAGTTGTTTAAAAATAACTAATTGGATTCTCCCTCATATAATAAAGGGAACACCAATTTCTGGAGCCCCTACATTCTATACGGACACAAATCAATCAGGAAATTTAGGTTATAGTTCAGGAAAATTAAGTAAAGTGGTCAAAGCTCTCTCAATTCAGTTCAGAAATCAGAATTATAATGCTATTCTCAAGGTATTATTAGATTTTGCAGAACCTCTCAACATAGTCACTGACTCAATATGCAGAAAAAAATTTTTACATATTGAAACTGCTGAACTTATTCCAGATGATTCAGAATTAACTTTGTTATTTATTCATCTACAAAAAAGTTATCAGAAATAGAAATCATCCTTTGCATATAACACATATTAGATCTTGTACAAGGGTATACAAGGCCCTCTACCACAGAGTAATGATTAAATTGATCCGCTATTAATAGGAAACGTGCTAGAAGCCTTGGAATTTCATAAGAAACATCATGTTAACAGCAAAGGTTTGAAGAAAGTTTTTTCTATCACTTGGAAACAAGACAAAGAAATTATAAGAAAATGTTCTACTTGTTCTTTGTATAATTAAACTCCATTATCTACAGGAAGTAACCCAAAAGGTACTCAAAGAAATGAACTTTGACAAATAGATGTGTTTCATTTTGCTGAGTTTGGAAAATTAAAATATGTGCACCATACCATAGATACATGTTTAGGATTTCAATGGGCAACTGCTTTAAGTTCTGAAAAGGCAGATTATTTAATTGCACATTTATTAGAAGTCACAGCCATTGTGGGGATACACATACATTAAGACTACCAATAATGCTCCAGAATATGTCTCTATAGCTAGAGTTTTTCTGCCTGGCCCACAGTCAGGACGAATCTGTGTCACCCGCCAGTCCCACAGCCGCTCAGACCCAACCAAGTAAACACAGAGACTTATATTGCTTACAAACTGTATGGCCGTGGTAGGCTTCTTGCTAACTGTTCTTATATCTTAAATTAATCCATTTCTATAAGTCTATACCTTGCCACATGACTCATGGCTTACCAGTGTCTTCACATGCTACTGGTCATGGCGGTGGCTGGCAGTGTCTCCTACTGCCTTCCTGTTTTCTCCATTCTCCTCTCTGTTAGTTCTGCCTATACTTCCTGCCTGGCCACTGGCCAATCGGTGTTTTATTTTTTGTCCAATCAGAGCAATTTGACATACAGACCATCCCACAGCATGTCTCTAGTAAAATGAAACAGTTTTTTGCATAAATCATATTGTAGGTATACCACACAATCCTACAGGACAAGAGTTAGTAGTCATCTGTAATAATCAAACTTGTAGTTATGTTAGGTATGTTTTTAAGTTTAGACAGAGGTATATTTTAGATAGATAAGTGGTCTTCAAACACTTCAGAGACCTACAGAATATGGTATTTATGATATTTTCATAACATAAGGCTTTTCATGACAATGAGATATATCTGCCCCTGGCAGTACAAATTTACTATGAAAAAAAAAGATGATGGGCATCAAAGAATCTCTATGTGGAGTTTGCTTTAGTTGTGGCAAAGTTAGCCACTGGACAAGAAACTACCCTTGCTTTGACTGCTGACAGTATGCTGTCCAAATTGGACAAGCAGGACACAAAAGAATGCAACTGCTGAACTTTGCCAAGACAAGGTAGACAAATTCCTGCTTCACAAAAAAAGACTGTCTTATATTCTAGGCCTGTAGGCCAAAGATAGATGTCCAGACATTGCAGATAAACATTAGGTGACTGTCCAGGCAGCCAGCTGCTTCTGTCATTTTTATAGTTTTGGAAATTGTTTGCTCTACACTTCCTGTTTACTCAGGTAGTATTATATCTGTCTTAAGTATCTGATAGAATTGAAGATGAGATTGCAATAGTTACAGGTTCCCTTGATTCCAAATTCAGAAAAAGAAAAAAAAAACTCACAAAAGAGATATAACGTGTATAAAGTTGAGAAATAAAATACTTAAATTATTTACCTAAGAAAATGTTTTGGAGTTCTAAAAAAGATAGTTTTGGGTTGGTAATACAAGTTAGGATAAAAAGTGAATTTGGTACCAAACTTTGGACTCATCAAGGTGGGATAGATAATAGAGTAGTTTCTCTGAATTTGCCAAATACAAATGGACGGGACATTGTGAATTCAGTCCTTACTTGGTAATTGTTCTATATACTTGTCTATAGTTTTACTATGTTAGAGTTAAAATCTTTCCTTTTTATTTAGATAAAAAAGGGAACTGTTGGGGGACATTTCATAACACTGTGAACCTCAAGTTTGCATTTTCATTGATTAAATAAAATTAACCTTCGGTAAGGAGGCTGAACTGGCAACTAGTTGGCAGAAAATTATCACAGAGAATCAAAGGGCATCCAGGAAAGAAAGAGAGAAAGGAAACAGTAGGGAGGGATTTGATGTGGCACAGCTTTTTCTGGTTTGGGGGAGCCAAAGCATAGGTCCTGCTGAGACATCAGCAAGGAGAGAGTGTTAGCTGGTTGCTCCTCAGCTTCTCTGAGCTCACAGGTTTTCACCCGAGCTGTTGAACCTCAAATCTTATTTATAAATAGAACCATATAGATTTAGTTAAAGCTGTCTTTAGTGGCCCACAACAGGGCCTGGGCCTGTGGGAACAGAATTCCTGCCAAGCTATTGTCTGAGTGGCCTGGTAGCTGCTAGAGAAGCAGGCCGGTAACTACAGAGTTGCAATTGCTGGCTGAAATAGCATAAGATTAAGGCACAGCCACCTTGCTGAAATTAAAACAACAAGCACACTTTGACTGAAAACATAAATGTAGATATAAGGGTGCAAAAATAACTCACAAAGTTTCCTAACTTATCTTAGGTCTCTGAAAGAATAAAGAGAATCTGTGCTGATTAAAAACTACACCACCATTCTGCTGGAGTTTACTAGTGTATTCTGCTGGAATAGCCGATGCAGACAAGCACTGGAGAGCTCCTGTTGCAAATCACCCTCTGGAGCAATGGAAGGATCTTTCCACTAGCACGTGGAGGAGACCCGATCTAGTGTTGGTGTGGCCCCGGGGTTCTGTTTATGTCTTTCCTCGGGACAATGAGGTTCCTCTTTGGATTCCTGAGCACTGAACGTGCCCTGTGGCTGCTGCTGAAGCCCAACATGACAGAGACCTAATGGGTCTTCATGAAAAAATCTACCCTTCTGATGCCAATGGAGATTGAGAGCCCAATATCACCAGCTTTGGCAAGCATTAACGTAAGCCTAGGAACTGTAACCATGAGATTGGATCCTCCAGAAGAGCTGCCAGCTAAAGTCATGCTGGGATCAAGAAAAATGGGCCTTGACGGTACGTGTTACTGGAGTTGTATCCATGCCAGTGGATGTCCACACAATCCAGAAGAGAATTTGACGTTGCTGCTGCCGCTGTTGCTCTTATAACAATGGCTCCCACCACTGCTACTCTTTCTGGGATTACCATTTCATAATTGCTTACTACAGCTAGCACAATGGAGACCCTGGCAACAAAAGTAGCTACCACAGTTAGTTAATCTTTCATTCTATTGGGCATGATAAATTTAATTCAGTAGTTATGTACATCTCGATTGGCTTTGAAAATTATAAATTTATAAATTCAAGTTCCAGTTGCTTTTGGAATACTATCTTACAAGGACACCAACATACAGTATGGCTTGTTAAGGAAGGGAATGGCTCAGTTGCCTTTAGCCTACTGGCTATGGGTGAGATAGGACCTCTGTTGGTCTTTTCTGTATCCAACACACAGATTGCAAGCCCAGTGCCACTTTGAGATCTTTGGCAGCAATTAACTATGCAGCTCACACACAATTGAGCCTGTATGAAAATGAGTATTCAGAGATGGGTAATGCCTGGGGGGCACTCACCAACCTAAGACAGAGCACCTGTGTGGCCTGGGCAGGCGTCTCCATGATGGGTAAGGTGACCTGCTGACATCCCACACAACCCAAGTCAGAAGTTCATTTTTTAATAAAAGGGGGACCTGTAGGGTCCTGGCCCCCGTTTTGGGTAACTGCTGCCTTGCTTGCACACCTTGACCTTGATATCCTCCCTGTGCTAATTCCCTGCCAGGTTCCACCTCCTGAATGCTTAAGAGAAGTTCCTTGTCTGTGTATCCTGAATATTGGGCATTAACAGATTAGAAGCAAGATTGTAAAACATCAGTAGTGAACTTCTGCCCTCCGGGGTCCTCCCATTGTGCTGTAAGCCTGTATTTAAGACCTCCTCCCCCCTTCAATAAATGACATTCGGCATTTAAATTTAAATTTAAATTTAAATTTAAATTTAAATTAAATATATATATATTTGAATGAATACTGCGAATGTAATCTATGAATACCACAAATGTGATTAATATCATAAGTATAATTAATGAATATCATGAGTGTAATTTAAAAAATAAATAAATAAATAAAAACTACACCACCAGCACCAACAAAGCAAAACAAATAAAAAAAATTAATCAAAGTATTCCAGACATAAGTTCCAGGATGCCTGTGAAATGAGAAATAGCTTGACTTTGTCCAAGACCCTGAAGGTATCTAAGAATACTCATACCCCGCTATGAACTATGAGAAGGTTTAGTGACACTGGAAAGGGAAGAAACTGGTGTAAAGAAAAATTTCTTAATTCTATGGAGAATCAGGAGCCATTGACCGACTTTTAACCTCATTTTCATATAGCTTTCTAAATCATTCTTTCATTATTACGGAAAATACATATTAATGAGTAAGTGACAATATTAAGGAGTTAGTTCTAATGCAAGCTAACCAGTAATGCCAGAAAAAGCCATATCATTATGTAAACAACATTTTAAGAGTAGCATTTGATACAGAACAATGATTAACAAAAAGTGTTGCTGGTGAACTCTTGCTTTCATTCATTTTGCTGTGTTTCAACTCTGCACCATCCTCTTGTAACTTGTAGCACACAGCCTAGGTCTGCTGATCGTTAGTGAGGATGTTTTAGTCCCAACCCTCAAGCTTATTTTCAACGTTCCAACTTTTAAAATTTGAAACTTTGAGGTTCACAACAGTACTATCTATTTTCTCATGAATGAATAGGGCTTTTTATTTCAGGTAACAAAGAAAATCATGTTAAATGTACCACCCGAGAGAGAGATTTGATCTTATTAACCAGTAGGCAAATGTTTTTTCTCACTTAAAGGTAAAGTGTGAAAGAATTTTCTCATTGTTTCTCCTTCTCTTTCTCCAACAAAACGTGCTAACAAGCGGGGTATAAATTAACAGACCCTTTCTCAACTTAAATATGGGGAAGATTCATAGACTGTGGATCTTGTATTGAGTATTGTTGCAAAAAATTTAATCTGCTTAGATTTATAGGTGACTCATTTTTGTAAGATTTATCACATAAAAAATAAAACACTTAGCACTTTGACACACACTCTTGAATCTTTATATTTATTTCTTAAAGCCATCTTGGGATTCTTGCATTTTCTTTTACAGACATTCTCTGTTTTGTCACTAGGGCTTAAAATAATTTATTTAAATGAGCAATGGTTTGGTGATCGCCTACAATGAGCTCTTCCTATTCTAGTACTGAGTTATTGTGACTCTTTTCTATGCGGAGAATATTTAAAAACCAATATATACAACATGAACAAAGAAGAGGAAAACGAAAGAGATTAGGCAGTGAGATAGGAAGAAAAGAAGCAAAGGGTGGAGTGGGAAGACTGACAGGACATAGGGGGAAAGGGAGTGAAGGAGGGAGAGAAGGAAGGAAGAAAAAAGGGGAGCTCTTTGGAGGACAAGTCAACTGTATTCATTGAAATAAGGTGTGCTTACCCACAGCCTATTTTTTAAAGATCTTTCCTGATTCTGAATGACCAAATTCAGCTCAGTATCTTATATTAAACAGATAGACTGACCCTATCATTTTCTTCTCGCAGTGTTGTGTTGTATCATGATACTTCCAAATGCCTGACTATGCACAAAGGGAATTTCCACTTGGATAGAAAGTGCCACCGGGCGTTGGTGGCGCACGCCTTTAATCCCAGCACTCGGGAGGCAGAGGCAGGCGGATCTCTGTGAGTTCGAGGCCAGCCTGGGCCACCAAGTGAGCTCCAGGAAAGGCGCAAAGCTACACAGAGAAACCCTGTCTCGAAAAACCAAAAAAAAAAAAAAGAAAAAAAAAAGAAAGTGCCACCACACACTCAACATACTTTTACTTATCTCCACATTGAAAGGTACCACTTATCTTGCTTAATCGATTGATCATTCTTTGTGTCCTGATTTACAGAGGTATGTCTAGTTCATAAAAATTACACAGAATTGTAAATGTGGACATTTTTGTTCCCATCACCACATTCAAATAATAAAGGTTAGCATCGTTTTCACAACATTTGGTGTGATACCATCCACTCTTTCTCCTAAGATATTTGTTCTGACGCATTTTGAAATATTGTTTCATTGTGATTCTGGCACGTCTATTATTGTAGCTGCATCATGCAAATGCTTTAAAATGCCATTCATATCTTAAGATGAAGACCAGCAAATTCAAAATACTAAAGTGGCTGTCTGTAGGAGATAGAGACTTATGCTTTCTTAACCTGTAATAGTTTAAAATATAAACAAAATAATACTTAATAGAGGTACTTATGGTTGTACTTATATTGTAATATTTAAATGATATAAAAGGAGAAAAGTGAAATGAATCAAGAAAACAAATATGATAACAATGCAAAGAACCAGATGATTTCCTCTGTTATTATATCAACCCTAACTCTGAAAGTAGAAGATATTATCCTTATGAAAATAGACAATTTGCAACATATATGACCTGAAGATAGGACTGAAGGCTACTTCTCTAGTGTTTTGCTTTTAAGTTTAGAGTATTATTTCCAGTGGTAGGGGTGTCTATTGGTTGGCTGGATTTGCCAGGGCTGAAAATAGAACTTAGAGCATTCTTGGCACAGTGCTCTACCCCTGAATTACAGCCCCAGTTCTTTGCAGTTTGTTTTTAATGGAGCACTGTCAATTTCAGGTTGCTTTTTTTTTTTTTTTAGGTCACAGTTATATTCTTGTCTTTTCATCTACTTCACCAAACAGTACAATATTTTACACTGGATATATTGAAGCAAGGAAATCCTAAACTAATGAATGAAGAAAAGGTTTTAGTATCTATAATTGTAGGATTTGGTGTAACATGAAATGTCACATTTTTATTAATAAGACCATCTTAATGGAGCCAGATATTGGGGTGAATGCTGAAAGATCAGAGAAACAGAACAAGCCACATTCAACCTCACCTTGCCAACTCCTCAGCTGATCTTGTTTCCTCAGACTGAAAGTGTCTGTGTCCTCACCTGAATGGATCTCAGCTCAACTGCTCAAAAGCCTCTAGTTCCTGGTTCTCACACCTTATATAACTTTCTGCTTCCTGCCATCACTTCCTGGGATTAAAGGTGTGTGTCCTTCCCAAGCAAAGACATGAGATCTCAAATGCTGAGATTAAAGGTGGCCACCATGCCTGGCTCTGTTCCCAGTGTGGCCTAGGATTTACAGAGATCTAGACAGATCTCTACCTCCTGAGTGACAGGATTGAAGGCATGTGTACCACCACTGTCTGGCCTCTATGTCTAATCTAGTAGCTGGCTCTGTTCTCTGACCCCCAGATATGTTTATTGGGGTGTATATATCAACCACAATTTCAGGCACTGAGTTGTCAATTTTCACTAAGGGACATTATCCCTTGAGCATAAAAGATTAAAATACCTAAATCTTGTAAAATTGTTGCTGTTTTATATTTATTAAATAATAAAAATATACCAAAAATGAGCTGAAATATGATTTCCTTCATCAAAAATAGACAAAAATTAGGTAAGTGTAAGATCTTTTTCAGGCTAATTATTTCTACAAAATATGTAGCATCTTTATTCTAAATAGAGATACCCAATAACAAGTTGGATTGGCTGAGAGATCCAAGGTGCTGCATTCAGAAACACCCAATAGCATTATACACAGAAGTTATCTTCTAAATTCACAACGATTTTTGAAATTTGAAAATCAGTACATAAATACTTTAAAATTCTAAGAAACATTTAAAAAATCCCAGAGGAAACAAAAATACCAGAACTAACATAAAATGTCACTTTTCTAAGTGATTTTCCCCCCATAGGAGATTTCATGGTCAAAGTTCAAGTGAGAATTTTTTGGTATGATGAAACTTCAGAGAAGCAAAATGAACTTGGAATTGGTTTCACAAGGGTTAGATATTACATTATGAAAAGGTATACTCAGCATCCATTTAGTAATTTAGCAAATAATTATATCAGGTTTACTGTATACCAATACTTGCCTCATAATTGGCCAGATAGATCAGTAGATGATAGATAGTTGGTAGACTAGTGTGATTGATAGATGATGATAGATAAAGAAAGAGAGAGAGAGTAGTTCAGGTATATCCTGCTCTCATATATTTCATGCTATCACAGAACCTGAGAGAATGAGGAGACAGTTGCTAGAGAAGATCACAGACGAGCTGAACCATAAAGAAAGAACAGCACTCCCATGGGTAGACAAAGACCGAAAGGAAAGTGTTCAGAGAGAGATGATATCCAAACAACAGCATGGGAGAAATGAGGAGGAGGATTTCCTCCAGAAAATGGGATTAATTAGTCAAGCTGAGGTACAGAATGCAGAATTGCATCACAGATGCAGGACATAGGTCTGTAGTGTTGATCAAAGGTCAGTCCTCAGAAGCAGCACACTTTGAGCTTCTGAAACAGTGATGGTAAGGTGTTGAAAGATTATGTGGGAGACTAGCTCCCACGTTTTCCCCAGGGTACTCTTGAGGAGAGAGGGATAAAAGATTGAGGTAGAAGGATAGAGGGAAGAGTAACACATAGAATCACAGGATAGCCTTGGGAGGGCCTGGCTCCACAGGCCCCTTCTGGCTCTACTAAATGGCTTTTTATAGGAATGCCAAGGGGTAGAGCAAAAGAACTCCCCTCCCCTAGCACAGCCAGGTGCAAACTCTTCTAATCACCTAGTGACCATACACGTGATCAAGCAATTCTCTAATGCAGACCTGCTGGGTAAAGCAAGCTCAGATCTCACTAGGAAACCTTTGTTGCCCCTCACAAAATTCTTAATGGGTCAGTGTTTGTTTGGATTGTAAAATTTAGGGGCTTTAAAATCATCTAGAAGATGAACCTCTTGTCATGTCTTTGAGGGTGTTTCTAGAGAGGATTAATTTAGGTGTGGAAGACCAACCCTCAAATGGACACCTTTCAATATATAGTCCAATTATTAAGGGGTCCAAGGCAATAGCAATGTGCATATGCTTACATCTTCTTCTTCCTGAGTCAGTGTGTGTAGCCTCTGATTCATCCTCCACTGATAGAAAACTTCATGTTTCCAACATGGATTCAATGCCAGCAACTCTGAAGAGATTTCCCATGCATTTATCACTGGATTGGGGCTGCTGAGGCATCCAATTTCATGGGCTGAATAACTACTTGTTTCTCTGCTTCTCCAGTACACAAATAGCCATTGTTGGACTACCCAGCCCCTATTTTGTAAGCCAGTCTCATAAATCTCCTTTTGTAATTGTTATGTTCTGTTGGTTCTGTTCCTCCAGAGAACATTCCTTAATACAGGAAGAAATGAGGTTTCCACAGTAGAAATGCAGCTCTGGATGTGAAGATAAATTTGCACAGAGTGGACTGTGAGGTAAAATTTAGTGCCAGTCAGAAATTAGAAAATCCTGGCTTAAGGAATGGGTATATCATTCAGTTGATAGAGTGCTTGCTCAGCATGCAAAAAGCCCAGGATTTGGTAGTGGGCACCTTATAAATTGGCTGGAATCCAAACATCCAGGAAGGATGTGATAGCAAGGGGATCAGACATTCAAGGTAGTTTGGAACCAGTCTAAAACAAGTGATTGTGTCAAAACCAAATAGCATCTAAGAAAGTGTCAAACAAAACAAAAGCAAAAATAAACAAAATCTTAACATGGTTAATATATATTGTATTAATATGGAAGAGGCTGGCTTCAATTACAAATATATACAAAGATAATATAAATACTATGTTGTGACCAATTGGATATGCCAACTCTAACATGAGCCTTGCATTATGAACACAAATTTATGATCAGTGTTATAAGTCTGAACCCAGTTATTGTGCATACAGAAGATAAACCAGCTTGCATGCTACTGTTTTTAGGCTGACTGCCTAAAATCTAATGAAAGCCAGTAGACAACTAGATATTCAGCTGAAATGTTCCAAAGAGAGGGCCAGATTTAGGCTATAGACATGGAAGAGGTAAGCAGAGTTGAGGGTACTGAGTAAGATGTCTAAGGAAGAGGAATGATGGCATTTCAAAATCTAGGTGTGTGTGTGTGTGTGTGTGTGTGTGTGTGTATGTGTGTGTGTGTGTGTGTGTGTGTGTGTGTGAAAATTTGAATTCTATACCCAAGTGTTTCCCACCAAGTCTGACAGTTATTGGCAGCATGATTGGATTTAATGATGTCTGGAAGATTAGTGAGGCAAACTTGTGGGTGTGTCTGTGAGGATGTAACAAGAGGTGAATCAAGTATGAGGGTTCTAATCTAATGAAGGATTTCCAGGTTTGAACAGGCCACTGCATCATGGTAAAGAGTGTGGAAGTTCAGGCCTTAGAGTAAGTAGCCCACAGGGTATTCTCTCTGAAGGCCACATCTCGTCTTAGTCCTTTATTTTCTTTACCCTTCTTCCTGGCTACCAAATTCTCCTCCCTCAGTACCTTCCCACCAGAGAGAGCTTAACTTCAAAATAAAATACTTTTATTTTTCCTTTTAGCATGTCCTTTCACATATTTTTATCATAACCAGAAAATGCTAATTAACACACATAAGTATGATACCCTCCCAGTGTACTGAAACCTTGATATGTAATTGGTACCTTGAATAAAAATAATCATATACCTTAATTTCTTGGACTGGAGATAAGTGTGCCGATGAAAACACAATAATCTATAAAGACCTTGAGAAGTTTCTATGGATGAAAGTTGGGAGTTCATTTAGAACTTAAGAGAAAGGAAGAAGTAAGTAATGTTCCTTCTTTGTGAAGTTTGATTGTGAAGAGGAAAGAGATCAGTGCATATATCCCCTTAGTGATAAGGTGAAGTATGATCCTAATTAGTCTTAATAAAAACCCATCGAGGGTGAAAGCTGAAAGATCAGAGAAGCAGAGCAGCAGCCACTAGAAACTTCATATCTCTACGAATTGAATCCTCAGATTGAATGGGCGGCCAAGATCCTGTCTCCACCTCCCTAGTGCTAGGATTAAAGGCGTTTGCCACCACTGCCCAGTTCTGTTTCTCTTTTAGACTGATTCAGTCTTGTGTAGCCCAGGGTAGCCTTGAACTCCTGATCTTCCTGCTTCCTCTTCCCAAGTGTTGGGATTAAAGGTGTGTGCCACCACTACCTAGCCTCTATGGTTAACTAGTGGCTAGCTCCACCCTCTGATCTCCAGGCAAGCTTTATTTGTCAGAACACAAAATATTATACAACAATAATTAGCTAATTATTTGTTTTTATTACAAAATAGCCAGGCAGCCAAGGGGGAAATTGCACTACTGCTGAACAATAGAGGTAAGGAAAGGTATGCCTGAACTAGAGGAGATCATTTTTGGGTACCTCTTGGTGTTACCATGTCCAATGCTTACGGTCAGTGACAAGCTACAACACCCTAATCCAGGTAAGATGATAAACAGCCCAGACCCACCAGGAATGAAAGCGAGGGTCATCTCTCCCGGAAAAGAACCAAGAGGCACTTGCTAATGGTGAAGAAATGGTTGGTATATAAAATCAAACTAAGGCCATGTATCCAGTCACAGAAATTGAAAGTTTCCCAGTTTGGAGGTCAAGGGGAACACGAGCTAGACTGTCTTTATAAGTAAGACTATATTGAAAGTTTTATTAATGTTGTAGATAGACAGAGAAGAGCATGACAGGGACTCTGAGAAGAGTTCAGTGAGAATCTCTTCATATAGGTTTCAAAGGAAGAGGGGTGATTGGTTT
Source organism: Peromyscus attwateri (assembly GCA_902168425.1). Lineage (NCBI taxonomy): Eukaryota > Metazoa > Chordata > Mammalia > Rodentia > Cricetidae > Peromyscus > Peromyscus attwateri. The sequence continues at coordinate 27,362 of CABHPP010145396.1, forward strand.
GTATTTATCCTGGGTAGTCTATAGTACTCAGAGTATGTACTTACAGTCAGGCTGGCTCTGAATTGCTGGGTGACAGGGAGAGGGGAGAACTCTGCTAGCTTTGGTACTGTATGTGAAATCAGATGCTAAGGTAGGAAGAGCAAGCATCTAGAAAACAAGTTATTAGACGAGCATTATAGAATAGTGTGGCAGTGGCTCACAGAAACCAGGACTGTAATTGGCACAAGTATTTCTGTCCTATTTTGTTAGACATTTGTGCACATATATGCATATATTAAGCAGAAACTTGTATTTTCTCTCCTCTATTAATTTATAAATGATGCAATATCAGTTGAAACAACTTTCACCAGATAAGTGTGTTTTCATATTCAAGCTATAGGATACTAAAAGATTGAGCATTTCTCAGGATGTTTTGTTGCCTATCCTGTACAAGGATGGTTGTGGTACAGCTGGAAGTTTTCCTGTGTCCCACCTGGTCTGTAGCCATTCAGACTCAAATAAACACACAGAGGCTTATATTAATTAAAACTGCTCAGCGATTAGCTCAGGCTTATGACTGACTAGCTCTTACACTTAAACTCAGTCCATTTCTGTTAATTTATATGTTGCCACATGTTCCATGGCTTTACCTGTGTGCCAGTACATGTTTCTCCCTGGACAGCAAGCTGGTATCTCCTGACTCAGCCTTCTTCTTCCCAGACTTCTTGTCTGTTTATCCCACCTATACTTGCTGCCTGGCTACTGGCCAATCATCATTTTATTAAACCAGTGTACAAAAGCATTACTCCACAGCAGTGTGTTTTTTTATTATACATGGGATAGTTGTGTAAGGTAAGATTGTGACTTTGCTGTTGTCTTCATTTAGAGATTAGGCATGGCAGAAGAAGATGTGTTCGGGTGTCAAGTGACAAGAGATGGACTTGTGAGAGCTAATATTAACTGTCAACTTAGCAGGCTCTAGAATCATGATGCAGCAAGCCTCTGGGCATACCATATACGTGTACATCTTGTGACAGCCACAGGCCCAAATGCTAGGAGAGTCAAGGGGAAAGCTTTGGTCTTTCTCCTGCTTGTCACTGTTTCTTGGGTAGGGGACGGGGAGGCACATCTAACCTGCTGTTGTTACCTGTGCTGCTCCTGCCCCTCAGGCTGCCACCCATCACTGATATGAGAACCCAGGTTCTTTGGCTTCACAGCACAAACTAAAGACCAGTGGCTCTCCAGGAATCCTACAGGCCTTCAGCACCGGATCGGGACTACCGAGACATTGAGCCTTGCACACTGAGTGATAGTCAGCCTCTCCAGTGGGAAGTCAGCTGTTGTTTCGCTCACTACCCAGGTCTAGATCTCATTTTATAAGGCAATCCAATAAAATCCCACTTAATATGCATATTGATCCTATTGACTCTGTTCTTCTACAGAATCCAGATGAAGGACAGAACTTATTCTTTTGGGATAAGGATAATTCTGTCTTTTCTCCAAAAATTATATTTAAAAACTCTCTTATAAAGATGAATTCCTGCCAGGCATGATAGAACATGTCTTCAATCCCACCCAGAACTTGAAAGACCAAAGCAAGTGGTTCTCTGTGAGTTCAGGGCCAGCCTAGTCTACATGGCAAGTCCCAGCTACACAATGAATCTCTGTTTAAAAAAAAAACAACTCAAAGCCAAATATTTTTACATATGAATAATTAATTATTATATGCACTTAATTTACTGAATTTTTCCCCTAAGTGAACTAAAGCAAAAGAAATTAAAATCTATAGACATTTTAACTTTTTTGGAATCATTTTAGCATTCCTGAATGGAAGCTTTTTACCTAGCTGTAGAATTATTTGCATATCACTCACACTATATGCCTGTAACCAAACAAGAATTTATAGTTTAAATCATTTTGATTTATCTGAAGTTTAATCTTCAATATGAACATTTAAAAAAAATCAAATTATGCTTAAAGGAATCCTGCTTCCTTCCACAGGTGCACTGACGAATTTCTTGGTGAGCATTTACTTAAGAGTTTTCATCATTCAGAGGTCTGGTGACTCTCTGTTGCAAAAATTCATGTTCTGTGTTTTTACTTCCCATTAATGGGCGTTATGCAACAGGAGGGAAGAGCAGCATCAGGCTATGTGACTAATAGTATCCATCCTTTCTTCCCTGTTGAAAGCTTGCTTGTAAAGCATCCTATTTCTCTATCTAGTTCAACAGAGTAGATGCCATGCACTGGACAAGCAGTGACACACTGAATCCACCTAGTTCAGACAGTTAAAATTGGGTCTGCAAAAGTGGAACTAATGTGCTTAATATCTGGTTGATAGAGATCCCGTCAATAGCTTAGGTTCTTATAATGACTTAGAGATACTGAATTGGGCCCTCCCTGTGTTCTGAGACTCTCACCAACTGCTACTCCTGACTGGTGTTTTGATTTCTCTTTTGCCTTTGGGGCTGGAGGGGGAGTGGGTAGGCAGAGAAAGAGGTGTATACTCATATACTCAGCTCATAGTAACTTCAATTAGTTGCCAACCAAAAGATTTTTATCCTAGTAGCAAAACCAGGAAGAAAAAAAAATCTTTTAAATTAATTTGAAGATGCCGACATTTCTAGAATGGCATTGCTTTAACAGGGCTATGCAAATGAGTCCAATTTAGCATCTTGTATTCAGCTGGAAACCATTGCTAAATGATCAGGATAGCCAGTCACAGATATTAAAATGAATTATATCTAATCTGAATTTTAGTCACGCTACATTAACTAATAGAAAGTTATTAACATTTCAAGAGAAAAAAAGCTTTTGCCTGCAAAATTAACAGTGGCTGAGATGTGACCTGTGAGCCATGAAGCCTGATCACAGTAATGACAGTGTAATGGCATATTTACATTAAAATCTCGGCAGCTAATATGGGATTCAGAATTGGACGGTAAGTCGAGGATTATTTAGTCTGGCCTGTTGGCCTTTCTCTAAGTAGTTTTTTTTTTTTTTTTTCAAACTTCAATACAAATTTGAAACTTTTCATTTCATGACTATTTATGTGGCCAGTTTCCACAGCTCTGTGTGTCTCTCCCCTCCATCTCCCCAGAAGTCACTTTCCCTTCATTTTCTCCCTGGTTCCTTTTGGGTATTTTTCTTCCTATGTCTGTTTTTCTATCACTTCCTCTTTCTTGTTTTGCTTTCTGTTTTTTTTTTTTTTTCTCCCTTTGACTTGATGAGCTGCAAGAAACTGTTGATTGGTGAACACGTGAAAGAGAGTTGCCCCTTTGTTTGGGCTACTGGTTGGTTTCACAATTGCAGGCCAATTAGGTGGTTTTTTTCTCCACTCCAGTTTTAGAAACCAGGTGGATACTATTTTACAACAAACACTGGTGTGAAATGGGTCTGAACTGATCCGTCTCTGGGATGTGATCTGTCTCTGGGACCTCAAGAAGCATTTTTGTTATGGCTGTGCTTCCTAGAAACCAAAGACACTTCATTTGCATAATCTACAGCACCCATTTAGTTCCTAGACTCAGGTCATTGCTGCTCTATCTTCCTTTTATTCCTTTCCCTTGCAAACAGTAAAACAGAATGAAGTGAAATTATAGAATAAAAAACAAGAGGAATCAATTCAAACGATTATTAAAGATTTTAGGTAGTTAAGCGTGAAAGAGCATTATTATTTTTATTTTTAAGAAATTACCCGGGGAATGGCCTCCAAATCTAAGTTGAAAAGAGAACAATTCTTAAGTTTTTGAATCTGTCATTTAAAGATGGGTTTATTTTTCTTAACCTGTCGAATTTTTAAATAGTGGACTCTAAACAGAATTTTGAGTAATGAAGAAGCACTTATCTTTTTAAATGGAAAGTGAACAAAAGATAATTTGGGGGTTATATTGGTTTGGTTTTTTGTTTTGTTTTGTTTTTGTTTTTGATGGTTGACCCTTGGATGTTTTGCTACACATTTATATCAGCAATTATTGCCCTGCATTCTTCTCTAATCACAACACAAAGTGTATACATGTTTCTAAATTGCAACTTTCAACAATGTAGTATTTTCTTTTCTTCTCTGCCCTGAAAGACTATGTTAACCAAATATTTCTTTGTAGCTATTCAAGTTACTTTGTCTTCCAAATAAGGACTTTTATCTGAAAGCTAATTCACCTGTTTACACTATGAATTTATTCACAAATATAGTTTAACAAAGACTCATATTAATCACAAAGGATATTGTGATAAAAATGCCAACTCTTTTCCATTTCCTAATTAGAAGTGGAGAGTTTAGATGGTGACACCATTTTGACTGATATGAATCCATCTGAAATGTCTTCTGGGCTCATGTGTTTAATAAATATTACTAATGTAGTTGTTGTGAAAAAATGCATTTTTCTATTTCTTGAAATTTTTATTAAAATGTAGGCATATTATAAATACTGATTGAAGAAATAGCCTGAAATTTGATATGGCATAATGTGCAATTTAACTTTAAATAACTTGAACTTTATTTGATATTTCTGAATCATTTACAGTATTTTGAGATTTTCACAGGAAATGAAAAGTGCTAGGATAAAATAAACTGACTTCTCGTGTCTAATTTTTCTTTTGAAATGTCTTTTTTTACCATGTAAATGGATTTTTTTCTGTGTATTTACAGAGACCATAAACCTTTGGATATAAACACGAATCATATGAAACTTACAGGTTAAACCCAATCACAGAATGTCATTAAAAATTCAGCCTATGTTGGGGTACTTAGTCCTACCCTCAATATGCTGAGAGCCATGTTGTATTATGTATGTATTTCCTAAATATGTTTTATGTTGTTGAGTCAAAATGTAAATAGCCTATGTGCTTAGAAAGCAAAGCATAGTTTTATATGTGTGTGTGTGTGTGTGTGTGTGTATGTGTGTGTGTGCATATACTATATACATTATTATTGAATCATATACATATTATTATACCATATGCATCCATACACATAACATGGATAGATGTACACGCACACACACACACACACACACACACACACACACACACACACACACCAAGTAGCTCAACAGGTCAGCTGTAGAAACAGTAGGAGAAACTTACGTTTGAGGCACTCTAGCACATGTAGCATCAGTTAAATGAACATGTATGAGATTCTAAGGAATAAATAAAGAGACTCATGTGTCACAGTTTGAGAGATACCATAAAAGTATTCCCACTCAAATGTGCCTTCATTTTTATGTGAATTTCAGTTACTAGAGCACTTTGGGACTTTACAACTTGAAGAAGATAAAGAAAACCATTAGCAAACTTTCCTGGATGCAAAAATAATTCCTGTTGTCATTATGTACCAACAACTTGCATTTTTGAAACAAGATAGTGCAATGTTTTTAAATCCTCAATATTTACGTATCTAAAAGAACATTCCCTTGTCTCCTCATTTGGATTATTCTTACTTGAATTTTTCACCATTTGGCAGGAAATTTTTTCAAAAAAGTGAAGGGAATGCTTTACACTTACAGAGCATGTCAAATTATTCTAGTGTGGAGGGATTTCTTGTCACAAGTTACACCTGTTTCCCACGAATGCCAGGGGCTGAGCTGACCAGCACTCCGGAGACTTAGGTATGTCTACACCTCGGGGCCAGCTCTTCAGAGCAGGAAGCATGATGAGAACAGTATTGAGTCCTTCAGATAATCAGCTATAACCCTGAGAATGACAACAGTCTCTCCAGATGGAACAAAATCTTAAACTAATAGAAGGAACCAGGCGTTCTTTGTTAGGATCCAATGCAGGTGGTGAATAATCTGTTGCAAAAGGACTTCAAGTAGAAACACTTTGAGTTCTTGACAAAATGGACAGAGTCAAGCATGCTTCTGTAAAGCCGGTTTCATAGTTTGAATAGATCTCTTCGTTTTCCGCCCCCGCTTTCAGTGCCTTTAAGAACAGAACCAAAATAGACAGAGAATAGCATATACACTTGTGACGACTATCAGTTGTCTTATCCTTTGCAGACACAGAGCCTCTTAGGGAGCTGCGTGAGGCTGTACTTCATCGACAGTAAGGCACATCTAATCTAGAGCGTCAGTGTTCAGCCTCAAATTGGGATTGGGTGTCATATGACCCAGGCATGAACTCGACTGTGTTGTTTTCTTTCTACCTGTGTAGTCAAGAAAGTATTTTCTTCAAAGACTGCCTGGCTTTGAAGAACAAAGCGGCAGCAATAGTAAGACTATTTTGATGAATATGATAAGTAGTAGCTGCCAGTGGGCAAGTATTGGGCCAAGTGACAGCAGTAACACAAAGTACTTCTGGTCTTCACATTTCTTTTTCATTCTTTTTATTTAATTAAAATACAAGTACATCTCTTTCCAGTTCCTCTACTTCCCCCTACCCCTTCCACATTCACCCTCAGCTACCTTCCAAATTCACAAACTGCTCTTCTTTAACCATTGTTGTTACCTATACATATAAATACATAAATATAATTTTCCAAGTCTGTTCAGTGTTGCCTGAATGTCTGTTTCTATGGCTTAGCACTACACATTAGATATCCAATGAGATTCATTTCGGGGGGAAATCTTAGTCTCCTTGCAATAGTTATTATCACATCTTTTCATCTAGGGTTAGGGACATATGAAATTTCTCACAACAGTTTTGGGATGTCAATATTGAGATGTCACTGACCTGATCAATTGGAATTGTTCTTGTGTACCTCAATGGTTGTTGAGGTTTAATAGGTATAGCTTCCTTGCCATCACCGGAAGGTACAATCTCACAGCAGAACTCCTGGTTTTCTGGTGTTTACAATCTTTCCACCCACTCTTCCTCAATGCCTCCCTGATCTTTACTTGCAAGTGCTTTAGTTGTTTACATTTGCGCTGTTCATCTGACCATCAGCTGATCTCTGTATTATGAGGAGCTGTGTTTTTCTTTAACGATCTCCTTTGGTTTTTCTGTAATGGGCTTCTTTGACGAGAGATGAGCGCTACTTTTATCTTCAGGTATAAGGATAAGTTTTAGAATGCAGTTAGTAATTATGCTGGTTTAGTAAAGTGATAACAATAGATTTTTTTTATCTCTACGGTAGTGACCTCACTAGTTTCTGGTATTTGGCTGGGTTTCTAGTACCAGGCATGATTTCCCTTCTGTTACACAGGCCTTGAGTCCAATTAGACAGCTGTTGGTTCCTGTGAAGGTATAAGTGACACTATTGCACTTTGAGCATTGTAGTCATGCTGGTCATTGTTGTGGTTCATTGTTGTCACAGAAAACTAGGGATATTAATTGCTCTCCTCTCTGAGCAGCTTGCAAGGCACCTTTGGGTACTATAAAGGTTAGTTCATAAAGAGGAGGACTTCAGGTCAGTTCCAATTCAAAGCCTTCAAGTCCTATGCCCAAAGTCCATGGTGTCTTTAGCAATAGGGACAAATATTCAACTTCTGGGCCTGACAATGTGTTGGAAACAACAGTCAAATTATTTGTTTGAATTTACTGATAAACTTGCTAAGACCTGCATGGCCTTAAACAATTTCATGTTGCTCTACTAAAGTGTGAAAGTCAACAAGATAAAATTTAACAGAGATAGGGAGAAGGAGTGTGGGAAGATTTTTAAACTCGTTTGTTGGAAGGATTTGATAATTCTTCATGAGTAATGACCGTGAAAACCGCAGGAAAGCAAACCCAGAATGCACGGAGGGAGATGTGAATACAACTTAAGAAGGCAGTACTCTGGAATCCACAGAATAGATAAAGTCTGAAAAATACTTAGACAAGAAAAAAGAGGGAAAAGAACAAAGAACAGCTAGTGGCTATTCACACATAGTCAAGGAAGTGCCTTATATGTAAGGGATAGTAGCTGACTCTTATTCTAGAGACCACGGTGAACTGAAAGCAGAAATGAAGATGATAGAAGTATTTGCACATGCAGTTGTCTTCCTTAGGGTCTGGAGGAAATTGCCCTAACAATGATATCCCATAATGCAGTGGCACTAATAAAATGGATGGACATTGATAATAAGGTGGTATACAGCAGGTAGAAAGTTGTTATTGTATTCAAACTGGACAATCAATTAAGTACTTTTCAACACACAGCCTCATATTAACATCCCTACATGTTGCTACTGTTGATGCCAGGTCCCAGTAATGGAATATTTAGGTCATATAAGTTTCATCTCTAACAAAATTTCCTGAAAACCCCATATTGTACTTTGGCTCACATCTTGGGGGCCTATGGTTTATTATGACCAAATCTAACTGTAGAAGAAGTATGTAATTTGGTCTCTAAATTCATAACCACAGCACAAGCAAAAGTCGCAAGTGTTAGGATGAGGATAAATAGTGTCTAACCATAAAAGAAACAGACAATAAACATCCAGGAGAACTTGGAAAGACTTGTACAAATATAGAGCCACCCACACACAGAATTAGAATTGGCTTCATTTGTATTTCTGTAACAAACACCTGAGTTGCATAATTGATAAAGAAGTAAAGTCACAGTCAGGGTGCTGGCAGGTTGACTGTTTGATGAGGACTGCTCTATTTTTCCAAAATAGCACCTAGTTGCTACAGATGGCAAAAGCTGAGTTTTCACATGGCTGAAAGTACAGAATGGTGCCCTCTTTCCCTCCAGGTCTTTAATGAAGTCTTTAATAGGGTTTATGTGTGTAGGGTCCTCATTGGTCTCATCCTCTCTTAATGGCCAATTCTCTTATTCCTGTGGAAAATAAGATTAAAGTAGAGCATGAATTTGGGGGGAGACACAGCCATTTAATCAATAGCAGTAGTCTTCTGAACCAACTACACTTTCCTTGTTGAGTATTCAGGCAGTTAGTTGTGGGCACACAATTCAGTGGATTTCTGAATTCAATGGTAGATGAGAATAGAAGGCAAATGTAATTCCTTCTAACCCTGACATGTGGTGATTTAACAATGGTCCTTTCAGAAGCCTGCTCACCTCTCCCGAGCCACTCAGTTCCAAACACACTTTGGATGGAATTGAAAGGTGTCACTTCACACCATGACATCAAATTCCTTTCTTTGTATCATTTGGGGGTGAGTCCATATTCTTAAATCTCTAAGGGAAAAATAGTGTATTTCATTTATCCTGATATTTCAACAGGATATATGTATGCTAGTCATGTGTGTGGTGTGCACATGTATACATGGTCAATGTGCAGACATATGTATGATGCACATGTATGTGGAGTCAATAGCAAGTGTCTTCCTCTATTGTTCTCCACCTTCTTCTTTAAGATGGAGTCTATCACTGAACCTGGACCTCACAGAATGGCCAGGGTAGCTGTCCAGAAAGCAGAGATCTTCCGATCTCTGCCTTCCCCAGCTACAAGGTAGAGGCGTGTGCTACCATGTCCAGCTTTTTACGTAGTTGTTTGAGATGTGAACTCCAGTCCTTGTGCTTGTCCAGAAAGCACTTTACTCACTGAGACAACTCACCATCCCCTATAAACATATTTCTCAGTAATATAAACTTAATGTGATCACCTCAAATTAGTCATCATTCATGATATTCATGCAATACATGTTCATAATGGCAGCTACTTAACAATGATGCTAAAAAAGTGAGCAGATTATTATAGTGTACATCCTGGTTAAAAATTACAGCTACTGCCTTCTTTACAGGTTTACATGAAGAGTGAATATTAGGTGAAAATTGTTGTCCTTTGCTGTGATTTAATGTGCCATTTGGGATAATGGATAAACATAGGATGAAGGATAAAGTCTCTCAAGACTGGATATACTGTTCTGTATTAATGTCATTTTGGGGGTGAAAATGTGATTCAGGTCCATGCAGCCCACAGAATGAGGAAAGTATCAGTCAGATTCTCCTTACTTGTTACGTTGGTGGTTCCTGTGGATTTTCTCTCATTTTGGCTGTAAAGGCAGAGTCTCAAAGGAAAAAATTTAAAAGCAGCAACAAAATTTCCATAGAAAAATATTTAGATGGTACAGTCTGGGGAATATAAATCATAGAGGGGGGCTACATTAAGGAAAATAGCTTGGGCATTTTAGGACAGGCTAGATGAGCTTCTCTGTGACCTTCAGTTACTTGTAGTCCACAACCTGAACAATGATATAGCAACCCCCAAATGCATTTTTCTTTTGATTTCTGACAGGGAGACAAAATAGGCACAAAATATTTCTCTGTAGAGTTTATGTTGTTGAATGAGTGCTCTTCCTTTCTCAGGTAGGATGTAAAAAGTAGCTATGAGCCAGGCTGTTGTTCTACTTTCCTTTCTCCTACTATGATGGAAACCCCTTGACAAAAGGTATTTTCAGGAAGAAGGAAATTTGTTTGGATTACAAATTATAGTCTATCCTTTTGGAGATGTCAAGATGGCAACTTCAGTAGCTAGTCACATCATATCCATGTATGGGAGCAAGAGAGACAAACACACCATCCTTCCTGCTTGCTTGCTTGCTTGCTTGCTTGCTTCCAGATTTTTCCTTCCTTATGTAATTCAGGGCTCTTGCTAGAGAATGGAGCCATCCACAATGGGTTGGATCTTCCTGAGTCATTTACCAGTCAAGACAATCTGTCACAGTCGGGACAAGCTACCACAAGCAAAATTGATGCAGGTAAAGACACTCAATTAAGACTCTCTTCCCAAGTGACTCTAAATTGTGACAAACTGACATTTAAAACTGCCCACAACAGTTGTTTTTGAAATTTCCACAACAGAACAATAGCATATCCAAAGCTAATCTCAAATGTATTAGCAGATGGTTTTCATGTTTGAAAATTAGGGCAATTGATTTTTGTGGTTTTTATTTTTTCCTATTTCTTTTTTTTTGGGGGGGGGGGGAACAGTTTCACTAAAGAGCCCTTGTTGGCATCCAAATTTCCATCTTCTTGCTTCTCGTTGCTGGTATTTCCAGTGCATGCCACCGTGCCCAGCCCAATTACAGGACAACTTACTGTCATGCAGGCTTAACATTTTAAAAAAATCAATCATGTGGTGATTTCTATATATCAGCAAACTTATTCAGCAATAATTTTAATTTTTTTAAATAATACTAAATTTCCTGAAAATTATAAAATGCATCTTTCTTATATTGCCTGGGGGGATAACTAGATACACTTCCATTGCAACTTCAAAAATTATATTACATATTATATGTTGTCATATATTATGTATATACTATATGTATATGTATATGTATCTATATATACATAATTACTTGGTCTAGAGCAATACTCAGTGGTTAAGAGCTCTTATTGCTCTTAAAGAGGACCCAGGTTTGGTTCTCAGCATCCATATGATGGCTCATAACCTTCTGAAAATCATTCCAGGGTACCCAATGCCCTCTGTTGACCTTTGCACACACCAGGCCCACATACAGTGCACAGATATACATGCAAACAAAGCATATATGTAAAATAAAAATAAAACTTTTAAAAACTATAACAAGTATTATGGATTTATGTATACATGCTCACATGTAAAATAAGAATGTTTTCTCTTTAAAAAAATATTAGAGAACATTCATTAGTAGCTTTAGATTTACAGCTGGGTAATATAAAGAAGATCTAATTTTAAATGAGATAGATAAGGGCTTGTAATAGAAATTGTCTACTAAGTTTTCAACCTGTCTATTAACACATTCATTTTCCCATTGTTTCAGGTAACTCTAATTGACAGACGTAACTCTCAAAAAAGCATGCTTCATATGCAATGTGCTGAGCTGGTGTGTTTCTATTTCTAATTCAATTTATTGTAACACAGTGATAACATTAACAGCAAGATCAAGGGTTCAGACACAGTCAAGAAGTGTAGTTTTCAGCAAAAGCATAGACCTAGAGACCATGCATGTCCATGCTATGATCACTGGCATTCACGGGGAGGAATTTGTGCAATGGGCGGGAAGATTATTGCTAATGCCTTACAGAGATTTTGAGGCTTGCATTTTCTAAACATAACTTTACACTTCTCGAGGCCAACCTCTGGCTAGGAGTCAGAAGATAGCCCCTTGGCAATTAGGCTGGATACACAGGTCACTGGCTGCTGTACCATGAAATATCACCAAGCCTTAGAGGGATAACTGGTTGCAGAATATCTTAACTAAACATGCATTTAATTTAGACTGTAAGACCCCTGTGACAGATGATCGCATGTGATATGTGCCATTCATCTGTCTGCTATGACACAATAAAAGAGTTTATCCAGGGTATTAAATAAAAAATTGGTAAATTTTACAAAATATTAACAGGACTTCCCCTTAACTATGGCTTTGCCATTGTGTGCTTTAGACTTGCATAGCAATCTACATGCACAATCAGACATTCAGTCAGGTTTTAAAGTACACAGTGGTATTTTGTGGTTGTTTCTACAACACCCTTGTAAAACTTGATCTGACAGCTCTTCCTGCCCAATAATGCTTAAATAGGAGACAGCAGAGTTGAAAAAGGAAGTGGAAAAGCAAAGTGGTTTATGGCCCCATTCCTCCTTGGGTCCTGCTTCACACCACCTCTTCCAGTTCAGTAACTGATACAGTCCAGTAAATCAGGGTCAACGAAAGGAATGTACAAATGCAGCCATTTTAAACCACTATCATCTCTCCCACTTCGATATTTTCTTACACTTATTTCTCACTACTCCTGGGCTTGGAGGGATTTATTTTCCATGAAGTTTTTCTACCCTCTCTCTGTATCTTGTGGGCAGAGAAGTAACAGCCAGGATGAGTCTGCAGCTTCAGAAGATTCCCGTGGGTCCTTGAACCACTTTTCAGCAAACCACTCCCAAGGGCTGAGCTCAGGGACTCGTTGCCATCCAGTGCCTGGCTGAACAGAGACACCGCAGGATGACAGGCTCCACACTCGTGGACCTAATTAGCACCAGCGGTGCACCACTCCACACATCTTTCCTTCCTCCTTCCTTTCTTTCCAAGCTTTCTCCCTGGATCTCAGACACTCGCTGTTCACTTTCTGATACTTGCTAATATCAAAAATTAATTCACACTAGAATGTTAGTGGTTCACAATAGTATAAAAGTTTTATCTTCCTCCAATGTCTCAGCTTGCTTTTTGTGTTGCTATGATAAAACCTGAGAAAAAGCAATATGGAGGAAAGGGATTCTTTGAGTCAGAAGTCACAGTCCCTTATTTCAGAAAGTCAAGGAAGGAACCTGGAGGCAGGAACTGAAGCAGAGACCATGGAGGAACAATGCTTATTGCCTTGTTTTCACTCATATTTTTCTCCTTTCTTATATAGCCCAGACCCAACTGTCCAGGAAAGGTACTGCACAGAGTGGACTGGAACCTTCCCATACCAATGGACACCAAGAAAATGGCCCAGAGACATGTCTATAGGCCAGTCTAATGGCGGTAATTCCTTAATTGAGGTCCCTCTTCTCACGTATGTCAAGTTGAAAATAACCGATGTATCGAGGGACATCAACATTTCAAGGCAGATTTCCAGAGCTCAGATTTCTTGGTTCTCAAAATCCATATTTAATGTTTGAGGACTTAACCAAGAAATAAAAACTGAGAGACTACTGAGCGCTTGGGAGTAGTGAGTGTCTGAGCCCTTCCACTCCATATATCACAGTGGATCTAGGCTAGTTCTGTTCAGTGAGCTGCAGGCTACACATGCAAACACACCATCATGATCTAATCAAACAAGTGGGATCTACTCCTAACACGTACTATCTGTCTACTTGTGTTTGTGGGCTTGGCCCAACAGCATGAACACAGTTCGGGGATGTGTTTGCTTTCCTGTTTTAGGCTGACACTGTATGAACTGTGTGGCTTTAAAAGCATCTGGCTGACTCCCCTTGCGAGGCCATACCTTGGAGGAGGGAATGGAGGGGGGATTAGTAGGGGAGGATGGAGGGATGGGAGGAGGGAAGAGAGGAGAATCTGTGGTTGGTATGTAAAATGAATAAAAATTCTCTAATAAAAAAAAAGAAAGAAACACACAGAGACATAAAAGCATCCTTTCTATGACAGTGGTGTGTGTCCCTGTTGTGTCCTAAGGGTGAACTCTTACTGGTCATTGTATAGAGAACTAAACATGATTACTGACTTAGAAGGTAGATTTGTGTAAGTTTTCCTGAGACAGGTGATCAGACACTCATTGCAACACTCAAGTCAAGTCCACACTGGTACTGTTATTTATTTGCCTATCTTTGCCCTCCCACCACCAGATCTTAGGGTCCCAAGGTTATATTATCCATTTTTTAAATCTATTCCTCGGGACACAAAGCACATTATATAAGAAAGGAAAAAGATAGCACCCCGGTGGTTTGGGGTAGGGAAATTGAGACTCAGAATTTGGAGACTTGCTGTACATTTTACAAAGGATAGGGTCAGAGATGGATCAAATCAAAGCCCTTGTGGTCTTTCTACCGTCTTCTTATTTCAGAATCCTACCTCTGAGCTCATTGCTTTTCAGGATACAGTTTGACAGAAACACACACAAGCAGATACTCTAACCACAGGTATCGTCAGGAACCCATGGATCACCCAAATATATATTATCTACTCTGTCTTATATGCTAAAAACTATTGCCATCATAATGGCTTAAATATCCCATTTCACACATTGAAGAACCTCTAACCCTCATCATCACTTGCACAGGAAACACAGACTACTGAGATTTTAATATTAGCCTGACACACCCCATGCATTGCCAAGTGACACAATGCCACCAGAGTCTAGGAGAAGAGGCGTTTAAACAATATAGATTGCTTAGTAGGTAATTTAGGGTATATTACATATATTTCACTGTAACTTAATTCAGAGATATTGTTTGAGGTTGGGGTGGCTGAAGATATTGGTATGTATCTTTTTATCTGAAGCCATCTATCCAGGTATATTTTACAAGCTTGGATGTCTTGGAGGCTCAAACGAAATCTGGGAAACAGTCTTCTCCTGCATTGTCATGAATGTTGTCATTCCTTGCATAGCATTGCTAGCAACCTGCAGATCACAGAGCTCCCAAATGATCCTCTGCATCATTTTTGACAAATAAATGCAGACAAGAGGCCATTTATTTGTGAAGCTGTTTTCTACAGCTTCTGCACATTTTTTTAAGTGTGTGTGCTCCCAGGAATGATCGCAAAAGACCCATACAGGTAAAGTCTAAAAATTAAACACATATGCACATAGGGGAATAAGGCTCTGTAGACTCGGAACAAACAAAATTCTCTTCCATTTGCCTCTTCCTTCAAACTTCTTCCTATTCTATTTGAATGTCACACCAAGAGGTGGGGACATTCTCCCCTGGTAGAGTACCACCCTGAAGACCGCTGGCAGGGGTTCCATGAAGTTAAGGAAAACACTAAGTGGTATGACTCCCCAGAACAATGACAACAGGAAAAGTTCACCACACTTGAAGGCAAGTGTAATATTGTAAAGTTCTAGGATGTTCAACCTCATAACGAATAGCTTAAAGATTGTCTGCAATTTTTTATCCAGAATTCAGGCTTATATTAGTTTATACCAACTTGGGATCCCTTTCGACTGAAGCTAGGGACAGTTGGAGGGTTTAGTCTCAATCCTCATCTTCTTCCTGATAAGAGGACTCAGACATCACAAAACAAGTACATCAAATTAGATGAAGGGAATAGAGACAGAGAGCAGCAAGGGAGAAAGCAGGATGGAGAAGAAGGAGAGTAGTACTAGAGGTGTAAACTCAGTGCCCCCCCCAAGACTATATACCTGGGATGATTGCCCTCCTGTGACATTGCTCTGAAATTAGATTGCAAAGATAAACTAGTGACTCCTAGAGTGATGCTACATCTACATGGCTTCTTGATTAATTGGGAAATAGGTCAAGAAGGACAATACAAACAAACAGAAAATATAAAACAAAAAGTGTGTACCTTTTATCTGCCTGGAGATTCAGTCCAGAACTAATATTTTAGTAGTGAAACAAAAACCCTTCAATTGAATGCATTGGTAAAAAAACCATGCAGCATTTTGATTTCTGTAGCTAGAGTTTTCCTGCCTGGCCCACAGTCAGGATAAATCTCTTTCACCTGCCAGTCCCACCACTGCTCAGACCCAACCAAGGAAACACAGAGACTTCTATTGCTTATAAACTGTATGGCCGTGGCAGGCTTCTTGCTAACTGTCCTTATATCTTAAGTTATCCATTTCCATAAATCTATACCTTGCCACATGGCTCGTGGCTTACCGGCATCTTTACATGCTGCTTGTCCTGGTGGTTGCTGGCTGGCAGGCTGGCAGGCAGTCTCCTTCTGCCTTCCTGCTCTTTTAATTCTCTCTGTTAGTCCCGCCTACTTCCTGCCTAGCCACTAGCCAATCAGTGCTTTATTAGCAACACATTTGCCATACAGAATATCCCACAGCAGATTTCAATGTAGCCTTTGTTCAATTTATAGAACTGGGTTTCTTCTCATACTAATCTTTGCAGAAGAAACCCAGTGGATCCTTTCAGAATTTTCTTCAGCTCCCATCATACTGTAATTAACCAGACTGACAGATTTGGCACAACTACTCTTCCAGGACCCTGTACTACTACTCTTAGATCCAATAACTAGACGAAACCCTAAGGAAAACACAGAGCATCCAAGAAGAAACGACAAATCCGGAAGTCAGAGTGAATAATTTCTGAATCATAAATTCACACAGAGAAGAGGGAGGAAAGAGGATGAAAGAAACAAGAAAGAAGGTGAAAGAAAAAGAAGCGGCTGGCCCATCTGTCTCTATTGAAGAGCTGTGCCCACACTCCTGTTGGCCACTCACAGGACTCCTTCTGGGTCTCAGCTATCTCACAAGAAAGATACACTAGAAACTCTTCCCATTCATCGTGTTGTGGGGGAAGCAAGTGCCCTGATCAGCCACCAGGCATGTTTTGCTTTGACTCCATAGCTCCTTGTGGTGTGCAGAGTTGTGCATAATAGAAAACATGAGCCGTTCACAGGGTTTCTCTCAGCCTTCATTTTCCTTTCCAGTTATCTGCTCCTGCACAACATCACTGCTTGATAGGAGCTCTGTAAATCTATATTTAGTGCCTAAGAAACACCCTCTTCTGCCTTCACCCTCAGGACAGCTAAGCTCAGCATTTCCGTTAATAGTTTCCAGGTTTGAACTCTGGAGAAGCAGGCTATGCTGGAATTTAGTGTTCCACACATACAAACAAAGCTTGAGGAATACTACAAAATCCTTTCCAATTAGCACATTCAGATAGATTGTTAAAATGAGATTATTGTCCTCCCATGACATGGTTCACACAGCAAAGAGCTTCTAACTAGTGTGTGTGTGTGTGTGTGTGTGTGTGTGTGTGTGTGTGTATGTGCTTAATCATATACTGATGGAAATGCTTTGTTTCTCCTTGAATGTATTCACATTGAAACTGGGGGTATGCTGAAAATCTGAAATAACTTTGTGTTAAAAGAATGAGAAGTCTGCCATAGTTACACATGACTCTACTTAAGTGAGAAAAAGCCTGTGTGATGAACTAATATGATATTGCCAGAGTGTGGGGCCTAGTGGCCCTTTGCACTTCTGTCCTGTAATAGTGTGTCAATGACTCCTACAGATGTCAGAGCAACAGAAGCCAACCAGAGTGGGATGGTAGTAGGCATTCAATAAACTTCTTTTGTTAAATTGAAACTATTTGGTTCAGGTGTTATATTTATGTAATATATTTACTATTACTTGGCTCTAAATCTCCTTTAACATGGAATCAAAATAAATCAAAGAAGAAAAGAATTCACCACACTCCAAAGACAGTGGCTGATTGCTGCTGGTCCCTGGGTGGAAGCACAGGACAGGGATGAGGTTCCACGCTAACTTTGACAGCAAGTCTTGGAAAGACCCAGGGAACAAAAACTTCTGGAGAGATGAGCAGAGATACTCTGTATATCTAACATGATACAGCCCTAGGCAGATTTAGCTCTGAAGCTGAGCTAGGTTTAGGAAAGGGGAAATCAGATAGCTATGCAAGTGTTACTTGGCCCAGTGAAGATGCAAAGTTCCACTGAAACATAAGAAACAGGGTTTCAAAATGCCTTTTGCATGTGGCAGGAGACAGGGCAGTGAGCACCCTGAGTTCAACACAACTTTCCAGAATGAAGCATGTCTTTTAAACAAGTCTCCTATAACTTAAAATCTGTATACCTTCATGTTTTATTTTCATTGCAATGCCCTTAGCAAAGTCTTTGAAAGTGGATAAGCCATAAACAGTGCTATGCAGTGAAAGCCTAGATGGACACAAGAATTTGTAAGTTTGTCCTTTTTGCCTTAGAAAGTCAGAAAATACATGCAATTTCTGTAATGATCTCATTTCCTGAAAGGAGTCCAACTGCAGACAAAGGAGTTTCCCCTCTAGAAGCCAGAGATACAAAGCTTGAAAACTATTGATTTAAAGTAAACACTTAGGATCACATTAGACATTGTTCTCCTGAAAATATCAAGTTAATTATTGATAAACACCCTGATGTCTCTATCAGGCTCAATATCCTGGGGCCCGAGATCTGTTTCCTGTTGACCTTCTACATCAATAGCTATTCAAAGTTTCAGGTGCCTTCCTCTTCAGGTTTTATTTATTTTAGTTTACATTTTGCCTCCATAATGGCACACAAGGTCATTCCTCCGGCACCGTTCCACAAAGGTTGCCCAGTACACATGGCACGGGGCCCCCAGGAGACAAATATAGCACTGAGCTATGTTTGGACTTAAGCAATGTTGGAAGCGCATGAACATTTTAAGATATGGATGCATTTCCTGGTTCACCACTGTTCATATCAGTCCCTATTGCTTCCCCTACCTATTCACAATTAAAACTTTCATTTTAGAAGTATTTGAGTTGGCAAGCCCCAGCCCAGAGACAGGCTTCAACTTTCCCTGGTAAAGGAAGAGTCTTTATATGTCCTTTCCTTCCATGTGACCAATTTAATTACCCTTAAGTTATTCACAGTCACTCATTCATTCTCTGCTTGCTGGGCAGGTACTGCATTCTACATACTTCTCTTGGCACACATGACACAGATGTCTTCAGGATGCTTGTCTTCATGTTGGGGACAGGAAAGAACATTGACAGTAGATTGAAATGCATTTCCAACAGAGATGATTCTGAAGCAAGGATGCTAATAGAGAGGAAGTGGACAGAGTGTGCCAGGGCATACTAGTTTCAACAGGCTGTCTTTTCTCATGTAGTATATCTTGTCAGCTCCAGGATAAAGTGACCACATGAACACCAACATTTTTTTTTTGTTTGTTTGGTTTCCCCCACAAGGAAAACAGGCCTCCTCTGAAAGCAAGCTTCATTTTTGCAAGAGCAAGACCTTTTGCCTCTAGTGTGTGTCTGACTTTCTAGTTGGAGATAGGAGGAAAGTGCTTGTAGCTTTCCAGTTAATTATGTCAGTGGGTGCTTGTTTTTGAAAATGACCTATTTATTTATTTATTATTTATTTATTTATTTATTTATTTTGCTTCAGGTAAAAATCAGGTGAAAAAGAAATCAATAATTTTCCTTCTCCAATATTACTTGATGTGACTTTTATCACTGAACTGAAATAGAAGTTTGCTATTCTGTGGAAAATTATGATGGAAGTGAACAACAAAAGATTAGAACCTACTTATGAACAAGTCTGTCACCCAAAATCCCAACCTCACTTCAGAGAGGTGTACCTGTGACAATTAACATGTCAAGTGGCATGCTGCCTTAAAATAAAAGACCCATCCAGGACCCTGTCGCTGAAGCACCATATACTTTGCCATTTAAAAAGAAAAATCAACTTTAAACTGATCAGGAAGCTTCCTCCTCACTGGCTAGCCCTCATGGTGCCAAAAGATGTTATGAAAGCTATTGGGGAGAAACGGTACAATGGTCCCATCCAGGACTGGACCCTGCATTCTATCAATACCAAGTAGCATTACCAAGAAAGGGTACCCACTGGTACAGTAGCGGAAGGACTGTCATGAGGTAACTAACTGTATTCTGATTGAATCTGAGACCTCTCCAGAACAGAGAATTTCATGTGTGGTACTACAATCCTGGCCCAAAGCCCATGGCTAGGGAAGTTCTAAGCCTGGAGTAGAACATGCTACTGCTATTTTTCTAAATGGTCACATTGTCAAACTACATTCTAAACATTTATGTGTATACCCACAGACTTAGTCTGCTCTCAAACTGACAGAGAAAAACTCTCTCTCTCTCTCTCTCTCTCTCTCTCTCTCTCTCTCTCTCTCTCTCTTTCTCTCTCTCTCTCTCTCTTGTCTTTACAGTAGTCTGCAGTCAATAGAGAGGTATTACTAGCCAAAGTGCTTATAATAAGAAACTAAGAGCTTATCCCTAAATGGAACATCATAACAAACTCACCACAACCACTAAGGCTCAGGGAACATTCTAGAAGAGGAATTAGAAAGAATATAAGAGCTATATGATGAAAAGGAATGCAGTGAAATGTAAACTTCTGGATCTATCATGGTTTTCACACACAGAAACTCAAAGTGGTTGTGATAATGTGCACAAGACTTGCACAAGATCACATAGAGGGAGAACTTTTGAATCCCCATCCCTTTCTGAAGAGCAGTTGTTGGTAGCAACAACTGTTGAGGCAAAGAGAACTTTTTTTTTTAATTCTGAGTGGTCCCTGTTAGACTCTCCATACTCTAGTTGATGGCCCAACCCCCATACACGTATGAGCAGCACTAACTGGTCTTAGACTTAGTAGTTTATCAAAAATAAACAAAAAAAGTATACAAACTATGTTGGAAGGAGAAGCTGAGAGGGGAAATGGAGGGGCTGAAATAATTATGTTTCATTGTATGAATGTCTGAGATTCTCCAAAATTAGAAAATTAAAAATTTATTCCTTGCACGAGTATTGCTAAATAGAACCTATTAATTCTAACTATTTTGAAGTTCTTTCTTAATAGTTTTGTTATTTGACCATTTCACATATGTCTTTAAAATATTTTGATTATTTTCCGTACCTTCTCATCTCTATGCCACTTCTGTTCTTCAAGTCTGTTTCCCAAGTTCATGACTTTCCATTTTATTTTGTGACACATTAGTTTAACCAGGGTCATCCATATGACCACTTGATTGGAACTATCCATTGAAGTCAGGAAGGCTCATCTGCGAGTATATAAATGAAGGCCACAATTTCTTCTCTCCCTCAAACCTAAGACTCTGAAAATGCTACAGGAGATGGATGAGAGGATGTTACAGTATGGAGACACAGGTAAGAACATTTCAAGTAGGATTTCCATATGTGTATGTATATATATGTGTATGTATATATATGTATGTATGTATATATAACTATGTTATATTTTAATATACATAATTATGTTCTAATGTAAATATATACATATATTTATAAAATAGAGAAGACACTGTGAATTTCCAAGGGGGTGCCTATGGGTATTGCAGAAGGAATGAGGTGGGTGGGAAGGATGCAAATACCACGTACTCATACATGAAATCCTCAAATTAAAAAAAAATAAAGTTGTAAATAGAAAAAAACAAACAAGTCAAAAAGCAGGCTATGGACCTGAACAGAGAATTCTCTAAAGAAGAAATACAAATAGCTAATAAATACTTTTCAAAGTGTTCGATATCACTACCTATCAGGGAAATGCAAATTAAAGCTACTTCAGGATTCCCTCTCACCCCAGTCATGACTATAATCAATAAAGCAACTGAAGAACGGGCTGGGGAGGATGTGGGAAAGAAAACCCCTTATTTACTCTTTGTAGGAGAACAGACTAGTGAAGTCACTAAGAGAATTGGTGTAGAGGTTCCTCAAAAATTATAATAATCAAACTAAAAAATAAAAATAAACTATAACTACCATGGGTTTGGAGAGGTAGCTCAGCAGTTAAGAGCACTTGCTGCTCTTGCAGAAGACCAGTGTTCCATTCCAGTGGTACCTTAAAACCACAAGTAACTGCAGTACAGGGGCATCTGGTGCCCTTGTGTGGCTTTTAGGGACACTAGGCAAGCATGTAGTACACTTACTCATATAATAAAAGTAAATAAATCTTTTAAAAAATAGCTACCATGTGACTTAGCTATTCAACTCTTCCTGGACATATACCCACATTATTCTATGCCCTACTGCAGAGATACATTGTACATACAAAAAAAA
>CABHPP010145397.1:0-43563 GCA_902168425.1 Peromyscus attwateri
GAGTCCATTTTTTTCTCCCCCTACCATATGGAGCCCGGGGACCCGACCTAGGTCATCAGGCTTCATGGCAAGCACCCTTACCTATGGATTCCTCTCCTTGGTTGTTTTTGTTTTAAGCTGGGATCTCAGGTGTCTTAGGAGGGCTTTGTAGCCACCAATGACATGGAACTTCTGCTCCTTTAGCTTCTACTTCCTCAGTGCTGTGGTTACAGGCACGAGCCACCATACTCGGTTTTTGCAGTGCTGGGGATTGGACCGGGAGTTTTGTGCATGTTAGGCAAGCACTCTACCAATTGAAAGACACCCCCGTGTGAGAGGCCAGGTTTTCATCCCCCCTCTAGCTGCCCATTGGAAGTTTGCAGGCCCAAGTGAAGAGTCAGTGCCTTGAGTGAAAGTGGCCTCTATGTCCTTTTACATTAAAGACAGTTTCCTACAACTTTGGGAAACCGTAGCAGTTGACATTGAACCCGCGCTGGCTGTAGATGAAGGGAAGGAAATTCAGACAGGGAGAGCCTTGGGACAAAGGGCTGACCATAAGAAAACTGTCACTTCTGGCTCCAGGGTGTTAGCCATAGGAAAAGTTTTATGAAGTCAGTGGTGGCCCACTAATCCACCTCCAAGGCACTGGTGTTCTGGAATGGGAACGGGGTTTTCTGTTGGCTTCCTCAGCGGTTACTAAGGACCTCCCCTTCTGTCCCACTCTGCACCCCAGCTTCCATAAAGCCATTTGGGACATCTCAGAATGTCTCTGCACATGGGCCCTGGGAGGTCTGCAGGGGAAGCTGGGAAGACGCTGGACGACAAGTCACGTGGGCATCTTTCCACATCTCCTCATCTGCTTCTGGCCAGCGCCTCCTGCGTGGCTCCTGAAGCCACTCCAGTCACCAGAAGCTCACGGACTAGTTGTGTAGTCTCTGGGAAGGAGGGCAGTTGGTGGCTCATGCTGGCTGATGAGATGGGTTGTTGAAATCAGTTGGCCAGATTGTCTGCCTGCCTGGGAAGACAGTTTGGCAGCTTCCGCTGAAGTTAAACATGCATCTACCCTGTGATCCAGGATTCTCACTCCCACGTATTTACCCAAAATAAATGGAAACATATGTCCAAGAAGACGT
The DNA here is from genome assembly GCA_902168425.1 of Peromyscus attwateri. Lineage (NCBI taxonomy): Eukaryota > Metazoa > Chordata > Mammalia > Rodentia > Cricetidae > Peromyscus > Peromyscus attwateri. Next base: position 1,113 of record CABHPP010145397.1, read on the forward strand.
GAACAAGAATGTTCACGGTGGCTCTGGTATCACTGCCAAAAACTAGAAACACATGTGACTGTCAGCAGGCGAAGCGGCAAGCAAATGGCTCTGTCCATCACCAGGGGACCGTTCCGGAACAGAGAAGCAGCGACAGATGACAGGGTCCCATTAAAGCCACTGTGTTAGGTGAGAGGAGCAGACATGTAAACAGCGCGGACGGTGACATGAAATTCTCTGAAAGGCAAAGCCAGGCTGGAGTGACAGAGTCAGCACAAAGGTTGCCTGGAAGGGACTGGGGCTGGTGCTGGTAGTGGTGGTGCTGGTGGTGGTGGTGGTGCTGGTGATGCTGGTGGTAGTGGTGGTGGTGGTGGTGCTGGTGGTGGTGCTGGTGGTGGTGCTGGTGGTGGTGGTGGTGGAGCAGGTAGGGGTTGGCTAGGAAGAGGTGTGAGTGAGTTTCTGGGGGGATGGGAAGTCATGCATCTGGTCTAGAATGGTGATGACACGTGCATTGGCCCAAATCTACCAATTTGTGTACCTAAAATCTAAACATATTAGAGCAGATGATTTAGACCACAGGTTTGTTTTTAATTTCTTGAACAAGTTTGAAATAGAAATTAAGAACCTGCGAATTTGTGTGTGTGTGTGTGTGTGTGTGTGTGTGTGTGTGTGTGCATGCTCATGTAGAGTCTACATTGTAGATGAATGGAGGGATGTGTGTCTTGTGCCATGCACATGTGTGGAGGTCGGAAGACAACTTAGGATGATGGTCCTTAGCTTCTGTTTCTTGTGAGTCAGGGCTTGTTAGCCGCTGAAGGCCCAGGCTAGCCAGCTCACAAGCTTCTCAGGGTTCTGTTTCTACTTCCTTTGTTGCCATAGAGTGCAAGATTGTAGGTGGGCCTACTGTGTCCCCAGAGTGCTGGGAGTGCTGATGGTCCTACTGTGTCCACAGAGTGCTGGGAGTACTGATGGTCCTACTGTGTCCCCAGAGTGCTGGGATAGCAGGTGGCCTACCCTGTCCAGCTTTACATGGGTTCTGGGGATCTGAAGACAGGTCTTCACACTCACATGAAAGCACTTTGGGGAGCTATCTCCTTAGCTCAGAAAATTAAGACATTACAAGCAAAGGTGAGCTGGTCCAGCCCACGCCAGTCACGGTCAGTCCCACATCCACCAGTTCCATTCATTAGGATGGGTTAGAGTGTCAGCGGGATGGCTTGCTTTTTTTCATTCACGATCAGCCTAGGAATGGGGTTCACGGACTCACTATTAGTTCATAGAAACAATGGAAAGATAGCTGTGGGTCCCTGGCTTTCAGGTGGAAAGAGTGGCCTTTTATGGAGCAGACACCAAACTGGGGAGAAGAATCAGGTACCACGTGGACTGATGCTCACCGAGGCACCACTGTCTTCTAGCTCTGTGACCCTGGGCCAGTCTCTGACGCCTCTGGGCACAGTCACTTTTATTTGTGAAGTTCAGGCTCTCCGCTACTGCACAGGTTGATGGGAGACAATGAGATGATTGGTATTCAGTGGGAACTCCAGCCCATCGGTCAACACGGGCCTGAGTCAGTCCCTTTTCCATTTGGCACCAGGAAAGGCTGCTCTAGGAACAAGCAGAGGCCCCTCTCCTCAGCCTTCCACACAGATTATGTTTCTGTTGGCTGGAAAAAGAGCCTGGAGAAAGTTGGGCATGGGAGCACACTCATGATTTCCTGGATATGTGAGACTAAGGCAGGAAGATTGCAAGGCCAGCCTGGGCTACACCGGAAGACCTGTCTAAAACAACCAGGCACATGGGGCTCCACTCTTCTGTGCTGAGCTATTGGCTACTGATGGACCCCGGGAGGGAAGGAATCATATCTTCAAATGTGTCCACGCTGGTGAGACACACACACTAGGCTCCATTGAACAGTTCTGAACCCATAGTCGTACAGACAGCCCTGGCTAAACTCGGTGGGCCATAAAACAAAACAGAAAGGCATGTAAGAGAAAGATTTGTAGGGAGGGACAAGAGTGGACAGGGGTGGGAAGGAGATAAGCAGGGGTAAGAGATGCAGGGACACACACACACACACACACACACACACACACACACACAAATTGTCAAAGAAAAAATTTAGTTTAAAAGAATCTAGGACTCACAAATGAGAGAAGATGTGATATCTGTCTTTCTGAAACTGGATTGATTCACTTAGCGCTGTCTCTGGCTGCCTCTGTTTTCCTGCACAAACCGTGACTTCACAGGTTGTTTCCACAAGGTAGCGATTGTGAACAGTGCTCCAGCAAACATCATTGTGCAAGCTAAAACAGCAGCCTTGGCTCTTGTGAAGAGAGTGGAAGGAGGGGCGGAGCTGGGCGGGGCTGGTGAGGGTGGAAGGAGGGGCAGAGCTGGACCGGGCTGGTGAGGGAGGCTTCTCCAGGGTCCCTGCAGTGTGCAGTCAGGCCTGGCCTCTGGCACTTCATCTCCTGGGAGGGGTCGCCAGCTCCAGAGCAGGCCTTACATGTGAGTTCTCCCTTTGTCTCTTGGGAAGTGAATTCTGCAGGCAGCCGCAGCAGGAGGCAATGGAGGCGATGAAAGGATCGCCACTCTCCCCCACCCCCCCACACGTGGTGACCCAAAACTCCTCCTTTCTGGGAGGAAAATCTATGGTAAATTCAGCCTTTCTTGGTCTGATTTCTGGGATGACATTTTAAACCCTGACCACCAGGGAGTGCGGCCACTCCACAGTCATACTTTCAAGGGGCACTTTCTGCTTAAGAGAGAAATCTGGGTGGCACTTCATACAATCCAAAGGACATTTTACTCCTGTGAAATCTCGGGAGTCTGCAAAGATCTGCTCTTCTTTTGGTTAGGGTCACCAGGCCAGGCTCCCTCCTCCTGCCACCCAGTGAAAGGAAAACAAAAACGAGGCAAGAAACCCCCAAACCAAAGACCCCCCAAACCAACCAACCAGCCAACCAAACAATACCAGCTGGGCACCCCTCTGTCTCCCCTGCACCAGACGGAAGGGGATCCTGTGTGGGCCCAGAAGGTGCCGGAGTCTGGCTAAATTTGTCTCGGCAGACTGTCTCGTTAGGGTCACTGAACACCAGGCGGTATTATACTGTTGTCACAGTCACTTCAGGGTGGCTGTAACTGTTGGGGACTTGGATATGGAGGCTTAGCATGAAGGGCAATGACCTATGTAACTTTGTTTATGTCAGAACTGGACTCCAGTACTTTGTTTCATCAGAAAAGTGCAATTTAGCTTCAGGGTTATTTGTTTAAGGTGCAGTTCTCAATTTTTACCACCAAGAGGTGCAACTGCTCCACACACGAGCACAAACTCACTCTAAAAGCTACGAATTTAAAAATAAAACTGACATAGTTATTACTTGCTTTATTCTATATATCCCTCACATCAGTTCTGAGATTTAAGCCAGTACTGTGTTATGCAGATAAGAATCCAAGATTTGCTCTTCCAGAGGACACAGGTTCAATTCCTAGTACCCATGCGGTAGCTCACAACTGTCTGTCTGTAGCCCCAGTTCCATACCCTCTCCCTAGCCTCCAAGGTCACCAGGCACTCACATGGTACACAGATACATACACAGGCAAAATACCCAAACACATAAAATAAATTAATAATAATAATAAAAAATAATAACACTAATAATTAAAAAGAGGCTGGAGAGATGGCTCAGAGGTTAAGAGCACTGACTGCTCTTCCAGAGGACTGAGGTTCAAGTCCCAGAAGCTAGAACTGTCTGTAAATCCAGTTCCAGAGGATCTGACACCCTCACACAGACATATATGCATACAAAATGTCAGTGCACATAAAATTAAAATAACTAAATGTTTGTTTTTTTTAAATCCAAGATTCAAAATCAGGTCTGTGCATCTGACTTCAAAACCCACCTTTAGCCTCATCCTCGATGGAGGGGAGGTAGAAGAGGTGCTCATGGCTGCATGGGGATGGCAAGCTCGGGAGCTGTCTTTTTGTGTGTGGCTAGCAGATGTTTTAAAGCCCACGGGACGGAAATCTCTCTTTGGCGGAGCACTGTTTCCACTTTGCCGCACTCTTCACTAAGCTCTCTTGCATGGTACCCTGCTTTCTTTCTGTTCCCAGTCTCGGGGCACTTGAATTCATAGTTCCACTTGTGATCACATAGTTTACTGGCACAGTTATCCCGACATTTTGCGGACCAGCATCAGAATGGGAGGGTGGAGTTTGGGAGGCAAGTAGAAAAGATAACTATGGTTAGCTGTCGTGCTGGAGATGGGGGGGTGGCCTTGTGCAGTGCTCACATCTGTCTTTGTTAAGCCTCACACTGTTATGGAAGGGATTGAATGTCCCCAAATTTACACGCTGGAGTCCTGGTACCCAAAGCCTCAGAACGTGGAGCCTTAGGGATGGGGCTTTAAAGAGTGGTTAAGTTAGACGAGGCTGTTAGTGTGGGCCTGGACTCAGTCCGTCTGATTTCCTCGTGAGATGAGACTTGTACGTACAGAGAGACTCCAGGGGCGAGATTCGAGGACACAGGTGCAGAGGGCTGGGAGGATGGGGGTGTAGGGGGCTGGGAGGATGGGGTGCAGGGGGCCAGAAGGATGGAGACAATTGTGTTAAGTGAATGAAGCCAATCTCAGGATGACAAACAGATGTTTTCTCTCCTCTGCGGCTCCTACGGTTCATATGGCTACATAAACTCATGTATGACACAGGATGTGAAAGTGAGACTCTTTAGGGGGACAGAGGGGCCCGACGGGAGGGAGAGGAGAGGAGAGGAGAGGGAAGGGAAGGGGAGGGAGGGAGGAGGATCAAGGAGGAACAAGCTCAACATATCTGTGTCTGGAAATACAAATTAATTGATTAAAACACAGACCCACCGGGTATGGTGGGGTACACTATAATCCTGGTGCTAGGGAGGCAGAGGCAGGTGGAGCTCTGTGAGTTTGATGCCAGCCTGGACTACACACTTAGTTCTAGACCAGCAATGGCTACATAGTGAGACCCTGTCTCAAACAATAACAACAACAAAACTGGGGCTGGAGAGATGGCCCAGAGGTTAGGAGCACTTGTTGTTCTTACAAAGGACCCAGGTTCTATTCCCAGCACCCACATGGAGGCTCACAACTGCCTGTCACTCCAGTTCCAGGGGATCCAATGCCCTCTTCTGACCTCTGAGGGCACCAAGCATACACACAGACACACATGAAGGCAAAATACTCAAACACAAAAATAAAAAAAAATCTAAAAAATGGAAAACAAAAAAAAAAATCCTAAACTAACAAAATGCTGTATGCGTACACGTTCACTGTAAGAAGTCAAAAATCATGGGCAAGGTGAAGAAAACCACAGGGTGGAGGGCATGGTGCTCTTGCTGTTCTTGCAGGGCGTGCATTAGAAGTATGATTCCAAGTACCCAGACTGCTATGTCACAAATCTGTACTCATTCAATCTACACATAAGTTTAAAAAAAAGTTTTGGCTAGGCTGGAACTTGCTATGTAGACCAGGCTGGCCTTGAACTCACAGAGATCCTCCTGCCTCTGCCTCTGGGGTGCTGGGATTAAAGGCGTGTGCCACCACACCAGCCTCTGTTTAGTTTTGTAAGGGGCCTTTCCTCATCTCCAGATGGACAGCAGGCCTGCTTGCCGTTCTTGTGTGTTTGGCTTTTCTGCCCTCATCACAACACAAGACTTCAGAGTATCTCTGGGAATCCTAGTTTAATGTGTATTTCTCTGGATTCCTTCCCCAAAGCTATCTGAATCCCACCAATACCAATACAAATGTCCATGCAAGCCTGTGTGTGTGTGTGTGTCCTACTGTAGGACATGCTGGCAGTGTACAAGGTGTCCCTAGGCCACCATCTTCCCCTCAATCACCTTATCACCATCTTCCTGTTTCCCTCCACTGCCCAGCACCTCTCCTCATGGTTTCTGGAACAGTCTCAAAATTCCCCCTGGAAGGCCCTCTGGAATGTTACCCAGGATGCATGGCTGTGTGGTGTGTGTTGTATGAACGTGATGGGAAAATGTGTGCAAGATACACTTCTGTGTCTGGTGTGTGTGTGTGTAGGAGTTATTTGTGGGTGGTATGCTGTATATGTATATATACTGTGTATGTATACATGTTTAAGAGTGTTTATTTTGCTTTCACATGATGTCTGTGCATGTGGAAAATATGTATGTGTGCTATGTGTGCATTTGGTATGTGTTATACACTCATGAACTCTGTGTAGTATGTCTGATGCATCCATGTGTGGGTTTGGTATACATGTGGGTATATGTACTTTTGTAGTATTTGAGTGCTGTGCATGTTACCACACATGAACACTAGCCATACATATGTACTATTATGAATACCATATACACATATGTCCTGGGATATTTGTATACTGTGTGAAGATGTATTGCTATAATTGCTGTAATAAAAAGCTGAATGGTCAATAGCTAGGTAGGAAATATAGGCAGGACTTCCGGGCAGAGAACTCTGGGGAAAAAAAGGCGGAGTCACCAGCTAGATGAGGAGGAAGCAGGATGGGCAGTGTGAAGAAAGGTAACACCACGTGGCAGAACATAGATTAATATAAATGGGTTAATTTAAGTTATAAGAGCTAGTTGAGAACAAGTCTATGCTAAGGCCAGGCTTTCATAATTAATAAGAAGTCTCTGTGTCGTTATTTGTAAGCTGATGGCCCAAAGGTAACTCTGACTACACCGCATACAACCATGCACAGCATGCACATACTAATGTATACCCCCAAGTGCATATGGACATCACAAATACAGCGTTACATACAAATGCACGCCTGCCAGCTGCGTGCACCTTACCTCACATGGGAAATACACAGGGACTTTATTCACCCCCTACCACCTCTGTTCTCACACCATACACAGATGCCACAGTCCACCACCATCACTGTGCAGTTAGTGAAGGCTTGGGCCCCAGAAGAGAGGTGCAGAGGTACAGGATGGAGTATAAGCATATATCTCAACAGACGGTTACTGACCTGCTCCAGATGAAAGGGCCTTTCACAACAATGTGGGCTCCACAATCCTCAATGAGACCCTTTGTCATGGAACCAGGCAGACTGGGGGTTCTGAGAATGGGAAGTTCAACATACTGGAGCCAAGTGTCAGTCTTAATGGTACCTTAGATGGAACCTTAACCTTGGCCCCAAGGACAGTCCTAAGCTAATTAAGCCCAAGCACTAACTCTGACACCAATCCCACAACCGCGCTTCTAGCCCAACACCAACCCCAATGCATCCCGCCCCCAACCCTAATCCAATCAAAATCCCAGCTATAACTCCAATCGAACCTCAACTTCAACTTTTAACCCTAGCCCAACCCCAAATCCCACCCCAACTCCAACTCTAATCCCAGTCCAAACCCAACCCTAAGCAAATCCCATTGCCACCTACACCCTAATCTCTGGTTCAGGCACACCTCAGATGCCACCTCCCCAAGGAAATCATCAAGATCTCAGATGGACTGAATGTCTGGCCCTCTCCTGGCTTCTCTGTTGGCACCAGGCACATGGTTGGTATTTTTAATTTTCTGTATATGTGACTTAGTATATAACGTTACAACTTTATTATCAGCTAACATCAGTGTTCCTGAAGCCACTAGAGGCAAAATCTGTGCCCCTTTCTGACTGGTGTCCCTGGGGCCCAGTGGGGACAGACGGGGTAGCTCTCAGTTTCATTCTTGATGAGCAAGCAGATAGTGTTTGAGTGTTGAGAACACTGAAAATTCTCATGCGTGTTGCCCGCACTCTAATACGGATAATCTTCTGGGTCCCTTCCGAAGGAAGAGGTCACTGGACCATGGCAGGGCCAGCCATGCCTTCCTGTGGGGAAGGGAGACAGTAGGAATAATTGTCTCCTGCTGGGGTCTCCTCCTGGCTGTGGGGAAGGATGGGCAGATGGGCTCAAGCAGGAGCCCAGCTTTAGGAAAGGAGGGGAGGCCCCTGGGACAGTGGAGACAGGCTGCTGCAGCAGTTCAAGGTTTTCTCAATGGCAGGCTATGGCTCTTAGGTCCAGACCACAGACTGGCCCTGGCAGTGGAGGGTGCTACCACTGTGGGAGTCCCTGGCCACAGCTGTGGGATGCAGAACACAGGAACAACCCACAATGCTGGACTGGGTACCCCACGGGGTGTGGCTGTGATCACTGTAGAACGGAGTGGGCAGGAGCGGACTCCACCTCCCAGGGGTTAGGTTTGGGCCGGTGTTCACAGGCTGAAATTTGTATGTGCAGAAATGACAGTTGTGGGCATCATGGATGTGGCCCTACTGTGGCCGTGAACTCAGCTGGCATCTGGAGTCTTCATCTGTAGAAACACACAGGACCTTAGATGCAGAGTCTGGTTGAGCGGGGCTCTCAGAGCGGAGGGAGGCATTGGGGCAGCACACTGGCAGCTAAGGGAGGACCAGGCTCCTGGACCCTGCACAATCTGCCTCCACAGTGAGGCTTCTCCATTGCTGAGGCATTGACTGAGGGCAGCTCTGGAGGTTCTTTGTCCCCTTCCCTCCCTTCTGGGACAAAGGTGTCACTATGAGTGGGAACAGTAAAAGGGACCTGGGGGACATCAGCCACACCCACTACATTTGGTGCTACATGCCGCACGTCTGCCCCTCACCTCTCTGCCTCCCAAAGTCATATGTTGGAACCTTAGCCTTCAATGTCATAGGATGTGGAGGAGGGGTTTGTGGAAGACCATGAGGTCTAGAGATGAAGCCCTCATTATTGGGATTTGTGCCCTAATAGACCCAAAACATTTGCCTGGACCTCTGCCATGTGAGGGCACAAGGCAGGTGTCTATGGCTGGGAATTCGGCCCTCACCAGCATCTTGGCCTTACCAGCCTCCAGAGCTGTGAGCAAAGATGTCTTTGGTGGTGAGCCCACCTACAATACCTTGTTACAGTGGCTCAAATGGAAGAAGACAGTTGGCATCCACTTCAGCACCCACGAGGCCAGCCCAGGTATGCAAAGTGCTTGCAAATGACCCCAGCAGCCTGGCAGGACAATGAAGTGGGTCACACCTTGCTGGAACCTCGTGGCCTCAGGTTCTGCTGACTGGGACTATCTTTGTTGGTCTAATGGTGTCTTATAAAAGCGAGAGATGGCTATTCAACTGTGGAAGCCATCATCACGGCACTAACGAGTTCCACACAGAAAGGAAACTGTAGCTTCATTGAAGGTTTGTGTTCCACATTGCTGGGCTGTGCTGATGAGAGGTGATTGACTTTGCTTGGGATTTTCTTCTGTCTTTTTCCCAGGAGGATTACAACATGCCCTTGAGAGGAAACTGCTCTCAGCAAGCCTGCACTTATATCTAGGCATCCTCTGAATGAAGGGTGTGGCCCGCGGGGAGAGTGAGAGGTTCCGAGATAATGTAAATGTGGGGCTGCTGTGTCTAGAGCAGGACACCTGCCCCTGTCTCAGAGAGCTGGGTCAAACACTGGGAAACCAAACCAAGGGCTGTGTCACAGGGTGACAGCAGCCTCCCAACCCCTCCCTGCCAGGCCACTGTTATTCTTCAGAGTTCAGCTTGTCACAATTATTACCTTGAAGTGTCACCACCTAACAGCTGCTGGGGAGCCTGGGTTAAGGCATCTCTGGTCTAGGATGCTTCCTGAAGGAAGGTTTGAAGGAAACTCTCCTGTCCCTTGGGCTCCAACCGTCACTAGCTTACCTGTGTTTATGAAGAGGACTCCATGCACAGAACCCCACTCATCACTGCCAGGAGCCTGTGGCTCTGTCCCATTACTGTTTTCTCCTCAGAAGTTATGTTCATGTCTACATTGTGCAGTCGGCTCTATTTCACACCGACATCTTTTTAAAAAGTTATTTCTCTTTATGTGGTACTAACAATGGAACCTTGGGTGTTTGGAATGCTAGGGAAACAGAGATACATCCCAGCCCCACAGTGAAATCATACAAAATCTGACTATGCATGTTAAAACACTAATGTTTCCAGAATGTACTGACATCTGGGGACACTCTTTAGCACCTGGGATTTTACCAATGCTTTTCAGTGGCTGGAGAGCTAGGTCTCATCTGGAAAGCCCAAAGTTGACCCTCTCATGTACCTTCACACATAGAGCATTTACTCTGTGCCACAAAACGGAGAGAGTTTTGCATCTCCTTCTGTCCACACCATAGCCGAGGTCAGGAATTGTTTTGCCCATACACAGGCCCTCATGCTGGTGAGTGGCAGGCAGGACTCTGCTCCGAGTCTGCCCTCAGAAGAGACTCTGACCTAGTGAATCCACCACCACACGCCACTTCAGGAGTCCAGGCCCGGCTCAGATGCAGGACCAATCTTACAGCCATGGAATGAAAGCAACTTGGTCATGATCTATGATCTTCTTAATGTGTTCTTAAATCTCCTTAAAAAGTTATAGTTATATTATTTATTTGTGTGTAGAAGTCAGAGGACAACTTCTAGGAATCAGTTCCTTCCATCCGCCATGTGGGTCCTGGGACTCAAACTCAGATTGTTGCATTGGCAGCAGGCACCTTTACCAGCTGAGCCATCTTGCTGGCCCTTAATGTGTTCTCGAATTGAATTTGCAAAAACGTTATTGTGAGTTTTTGTATCTATGTCATGAGGGACACTGGTGTACCGTTCCTTTGTTTGTTGTTTCTTTATCCAGCTTTGGGGATAGGCTAACCAGGCCGGGGTGAAAAAGTGTGGGAAGACACAGGGTTGCTTGCCACTTTTCAGAAGTTTTATTACAAAGAGGTCTGAGCGAAGCACTGGGGTACCGGGACAGACATGGCAAGGGCCAGGAGACAGCTGCAAACGACACAAACCAAAGCCGAAACCAAAGCCAGACCCCAAACCACACACGTTAGGAGAAACCACAGCGTTGTTCTCAACTTTTCTTCATAAATAGATGACCAAAATTGTTGCTGGCAATTTTAAATAGGTGGATATGTGATATTAAAAAAAAAAAAGAAAAAGAGGAGGAGGAAAAATATGAAGACAAGAAAGAAGAGGAGGAAGAGGAGGAGGAGGAAGAATAAGAATAAGAATAAGAAGAAGGAGAAGAAGGAGGAGGAGGAGAAGAAGGAGAAGAGGAAGAAGAAGGAGAAGAAGAAGGAGGAGAAGGAGAAGGAGAAGGAGAAGAGGAAGAAGGAGGAGGAGAATGCCCCTGGGTGTGGCTTAAAAGCTCCCATTCTCTCTGTGTGCAGATAAGAATCAGTTTGACAGCTTCTGTGCACGTCTCCCTTAAGATAAAACTTAAAAAACAATGTGCTAAAGGTCTTATAAAATGTTTTTTTCTTTTTCTTTTCTTTTTTCTTTTTTTCTTTTTTTTTTAACCTTAAAGGAAACTTTCTTTCTCCCCACAAAATAATCTCACAGATGTCTTCAGCACGGTTCTAAAACAGTGAACTACTTACACGGAACCCACAGCGTGTGGGTTTCAGCATCTTTTGTGTACACCGAGAGCACACCTGTGGCTGGCCCAGCATCTGGGGTGGGTGTCTGTTGCTAAGCAACCTGGAGGGGGGCAGCCCGGTGAGCTTGGGCTGGGGCCAGAAGTCCAGACGCAGGGGACTGTGTTGCAGGCCAAGGAGTGGGGTCCACAGCTACCCTGGAGCAAGCAGGTCAGCGGGCAGAAGGTTCCTGTAGGTTCTTTGGGCTGGTGGTGGGCGGTGGACTGCCTCTGCAGAGTCTGGTGGGAGGTCGAGGGAGAGACTCAGCCCTGGGGCATGGGTGTATCACTGCTCTCGCTGGCCGGTCACCCTGCCTGCTGCCATGGCCTCTCTCTTGTGGTCAGCCCTTCTGGCTCGGAGCAGTGCCCTCCGGAGAGCCTCAGGGAGGGAGGGGAGGCGGGATTAGGTGAGGTAGAGCGATTTATCCCTGGGGAGCAAGCTGCAGGAGAGAGTAGGGGCTGTCAGCTACCGGAGCCCACCCTGGTGTCCTGGCCCTGTGTCCCTCACTCTGATCAGCTATCCCTAAGGTTGAAGAAGGGGCTGCCCATCAAGCAGAACCAAGCATCCCTCCTGGTATCCTACCAGGGACCATCTAGTTTTTTGTTTTGTTTTGTTTTTTGTAATTTGCTCTTCATGTCTGGTGTGTGTGTGTGTGTGTGTGTGTGTGTTTTGTTTTTTTGTTTTTGTTTTTGTTTTTGTTTTTTTTTTTTTTTGAGACAGGATCTTAGGAGCTTATGTATTCCAGGCTGGCCTTGAACTCTCATTCCAGGCTGGCCTTGAACTCTCGGTGCAGTTGAGGATGAGCTAGAACTTTTGATTCTCAGGCTTCCATCCCAACCTCCATCCTGAGTCCTGGGAATTCGAGGTATGCATCACCACACCAGGTTTAGGCAGTACTGGGGACCAAACCCAGGGCTTCAGGCATTCTAGGCAAATACTCTACCAACTGAGATATGCCTCAAGCACCCCTACCATGTCTGCTTTTAATCACAACATCATCATTTGTATATTTCAAACAGAATTACAGGAAGGTAGGCGCCTTTCTGTCTTTAGAATACAACACAGGGCGGGCCAGATACAGTGTCTCACGCCTGTGTGGCAGGAGGCTCACGAGTTCAGAGCTAGCCTGGGCTACATAGAAAGACTCCACATTTAATAAGAAAGACAAGAACAGGCTGCGGTGGATCAGACATTCTCACCCAGGGGAGAAGGGACAGCCTTAGGAAGTTCAGACACAAGGTACTTACTCCTCCTTGGCCCTGGCTTTGGGAAGGGAAACAGAAGGAAAAGGACTGGGGGAGAGTCCGTGCCTGCTGGGCCTATGAAGGGAATCCCTGCCCGCCTGAGTCTGCACACCTGCAGAGGCTCTCCCTAGAAGTCAGAAGTGGAAGCCAGGGCGGGCGAGGTTCATGAGGTGCTGGGAGCACTCGTAGGCTGGGCAAAGTAAGAAGCCCATGCTGAAAGGCTGGTGGCCAGGGATGGGGGACACACTGCCTGGTGATGGAGATGGCCACTGTCCACTAGATACTCATACCTCACTCTCCATTTGTGAAAACGTGGGACAAAAGGAGAAAAGGCATGAACCAAGGCCAGCCTCAGTTTCCCAAATGACCTTGGCATCCATTCAGCTGCGCTCCCTGGAGCTTTGCTCTGCTCCGTGTTGTTCCCGTACTCTAAGCATCCACCACTTGGGGTGACAGTGCCTACTTCACATTCCCCCAAATGTCTCCCTGTCCTCCTGGCCACCCCTGCCCCTATCAGGAATGGACAGTGAAGGGGTCTGGGGAGGACTGACCTGCAGGTGCCGAGGCCGCGTTCCCCGCTGGGGTAACTCCCATCCCAGTCCCCGCTGCTGGAAGGGTTGGATGGGCCAGGTGAGCGGGAGCCAGAGCCACTGGGGAACTCAGAGATGTGTGGGAAGTCCTACAGGGGAAGGAGGGGGCGGTGAGCAGAGGAGAGAGGAAGGGGGGGCCTCTCTGGCAGCTAGTGTCATCTTTGTGTGTTTGAGGGTGTCTGCACTCCAGAGACATGTCCTGGGTCTACGCAGAATGACCACTCTGCCTCTTCCCCCTTCTGCCTAGTGGAAGATCTTTGGGAAAATTCAACCTGAGGTGATTGTGTGGTTCAGTGATACAGCACCCGCCTAGTGTGTGAGAGGCTCTGGCTTCCACCCCCAGCATGACAAAGAAAAAAAGAAAAGAAAGAGTGAAAAAGAAAATCCAACCCCTATCCCAGCTGAGTCGGCGTGGTGATTTTGCTTTTGAGTATTTCCTTTACTGGTCTTCAGTTTCCCAATCTGTAAAATGGGGTTACTGTGCTGCATGCATATTTTGGAACCACTGGTGGAATCATCACTGGAGACTAGGGCTTTGGAGATTACTAGGAGCTGGGACAATCTGGCAGAGGTCACAACTGTCTAAGAGAAGTTTCTGGAACAAGGCTTAGCCAGCAACTAGTCCACTGCCTGAGGTAGCCAGTGTCTCTCAGGGTAGGCGTTCTAGACCCATTTCAGAGAATCGGAAACTGAGGCTCAGAAAGGTACAATGCCATGGCTGAGGTTGCACAGCTGGTGAGTGGCCCGGCCAGTATATGACCTCCCCCCTCAGCTGCCTTCCCTTTTAGTGAGAGTCACAGGAGGCTGTTGCTTGGTCCTGCTTACCTGTGGCCCTGGAGGTGAGGGGCTCATCGCCAGCTGCACCTGGAGTGCCATGGAGGCAGGCAGAACAGGAGGCTGAGGGGCTGGGGACATGCTGAGAGGTGGGCTGAGAAGGGTGCCCTGTGCGTGGGGGGGCAGTGGCAGCTGCTGGTGCAATGAGGGGCTGAGAGGGAAGGAGGGTGGTGGGGGGGACGTGCTGAGGCCGGGCAGCAGGGCCTTGGAGCCCAGCGTTCTGGCAAGGCTGGCAGGGGAAGCTCCACTGCGGAAGGCTTGCAGGTCGGAGGGCGTCAGGAAGGAAGCCAGGCCGGGCATGGCGTACATGGGCTGCTTGGGTGGGAGCATTTTGGCTGGTGGGTTTGCCTGAGCGTTCTTGACCTCGCCTTGGTCCGGAGGGCTCTGGAGGAAGATGGAAGCCAGGGATAAACCAGGGATAAGGCAGAACCTGAACTGTCGACCAGGCAGGTCTGCAGCCTGCAAGGCCTCTGGATAGCTCTGTGTTGTGCTAAGTGGTGGGGTGTGGACGAATAAGCCATAACTATTCAGGGGCCTTCGAGTACACGGCTTTGATCAGCCAGTCAGCCCCACCTTTACCCTCAGGTGGGCTCCCCTGCCAGCACGGTCCCACTGTTCTTATCAATGCCAGTCATGAGCCGTGCTCTGTTTGTGCCACCCTCAGCCTCCCCCTTTGCTCATGCAGGCCTCTCAACTTTGTAAGCACCCTTTGCTTGGCCCTTTACAGCCCAACCCAGGTGGCATTTCCTTCGCAACGGCCTCCGGGACAATACCCCGCCTCCTTTTGGGCCTCAGACCCACACCTTGCTCCTGTATTTCTGGTGTGGACAGAGAGGTAGAGGCCATGGTCAGGAAGGAGTTAAGACAGCAAAGCTGGGTTTGAACCTACAACAGCCACTCAAATGGTCAATCCCAGGCTCATTGCTGGGCCCTCTAAGTGCTAGCCCCTCTTGCTGAAGGAAGTCAATGAAATGACGGCTTCACGTGAAGCCGGGCACACTGGAGGAGCTCCCAAGGTGTGACACACAGGTGCCTGCCACTCATCCTCTCCGAGGCCTGTGGTACCTGCTATTCCCAGGAGCCCGGCCTTCGCTCTATCCCTCCCGTGGTGCACTCCCATCAGGACATCGCCTAGGGATGAAGTTACCTTGGAGACGAGGCTAGCTCTGTAGGCCGCCAAGGCTTTCAGGTATTCCTTCTTGGCAGCTTCGGTCTTCCTCTTATACGCCTGAAAGATCCGAGACATGGGCACCTCTGGAGAGAACGTCACAGAGGAGCCGCAGTGCAGAGGCTGGGATGCCAAGTGGCAATTCCAGGGCCGTGCATGGATGAAAGTTGTGGGGTCATAAGCTGGGTCGGTTGCCCACCGGTCCCTCTCCGTTGGAGTATCACACCGGGAGTGTAGAGGCCAGGCTACACGCCCGTTCTTCAGCCATGGTGTTGGCACAAGTGTCTCCAGAAGGACAAGCCACCCAGAAGCCTCTCTTTTGACCCAGGATAATACCAAATCCTGAGGCTGCACTATCTTTGTATTCATGAAACCTGCTCCTATTCATATTTGCTACAGTTGCCACTATTAGCCTTAGACCTAGGTTTAGACGTTACTGTGGGAATGGCCCTAGTGTGTTTCACATTCACTCTGGCCATGTCTTTTAAGTAGAACTTTTCCATAAGGACTTGGGGCTCGGCCTTGAGACTATTTGGCCAGTGGCATAAGAATAAACTGATGTGGAAGACTTGAAAAGTGCTTAGACTCTGGGATGGCCCTTGGCTGCTCTGGGAACCAGCCTGGTGTGGTGATTTGAATAAAATTGGCCCCTGTAGGCTCATATTCTTGAATGCATAGTCACCAGGGAATGGCACTATTTGAGAAGGATCAGGAGGTGTGGGCTTGTTGGAGGAAGTGTGTCACTAGGGGTAGGCTTTGAAGTTTCCAAAGCCCATGCCAGGCCCAGGATCTCTCCTCTCTCTCTCTCTCTCTCTCTCTCTCTCTCTCTCTCTCTCTCTCTCTCTCTCTGCTTGCAAATCAGAGTGTCACTCTTGGTAACTTCTCCAGCACCATGCTTGCCTGCCACCATGATCACTGCCATGACGATAGTGGACTAAGCTCTGAAACCGTAAGCAAGCCCTCAATTAGATGCTTTCTTCTACAGAGTTACCTTGGTCATGGAGTCTCTTCATGGCAATAGAACATGACTAAGGCACCTGGCTAGCCTCTGGGACCATGAGATCCACAAGACCCAGCCATCTACCTTCTTGAAGAAGAGTTGCCTTGTGTGTTTCAGCAGGTTGCAGGAGCATAGTCAGCTCTCATCAAAGGCAGCAGATGAACCACCCTACCGAGCCCAGCACAACCCACAACATGAGAAAAGGACAAAGGTCTCAGAATGGAAGCTGGCAGCCTCCCTGGCTCTTCCTGCCGCAGCAGCAGCAGCAGCAGCACAGCATCCAAGGCCAACAGCAAAATCCCCATCAGAGACCTCTTCCTAGGAGCAAGACCCCGACCTGCCACATGAGTGAGATCAGAAATGTGGGAGGATTACTCTCCCCTGGAGCAGCTCTCAACCAACGGCTAACAAAGCTGGGGTTCACCCAGCACCCTCGCAGCAGTGGGTCAACAAAGACAAGGGGTCTATGTTGGCTCCGGAGCTCCGCTTGCCCACAGTGGGAATTCTCTGGCCATGTCCTCTGACTTACCCTGTCTCTTGTCTCTACTTCTTTCCAGCAGGTCTTAGACCATCTCTTAAACTCCCGGCACGAGACTATTCCACAGTCTCTACATTGGCAAATACGACAAAGGACACACCTAACTCACACCCGTGATCCAGGTCTCTACCCCTAGCTTGCTACAGTTCTGTGTTTCCCATGTGCCCACGGACAGCATCTCCACTCCTCGCTGTGCGAGACAAGATCCTAATGAGTTCCCCCCATACCCTCCACTTTCAAAAGAGCCAACGAATGGTGACTCCCGGGTGTTGTAAAGATGTAATGAGGTGATGGAGGGGGGGATCCCTGTGGGACTTAGCCTAGGCATGCTCCAAGCATGGTAGTCAGTAGGTAGGGAAGTCAGGGCTCAAAGAGGTTAGGTAGTCAGTCTGAGGTGACTAGCTGGTAAAGCATTTCCAATTGCATGAGCCAGCTCTGATCCCTTCCACCTGGAGGGCTTCGGAGAGACCACATGGGCAGTGGAGATGTAAGGTCTGAGTTGAGGGGACTGCTAGATGTGGATGGAGATGCGCCCTGGTTTACGGATGGGGAGGCAGGGGCCCAGCGAAGGCAGTAGTGCACAGTACTGAGGTCATCGGGGATGGAAGGGACATTGCTTCCCAGCTTACAGACGAGCCCCTTGCAGGAACCTCTAGTCCCAGAGGCCAAGTCTGATATCTTGGTTCCAGTGCCCAAAGTCTCAGGGACAATTTGGAAAGGGATGGAGGCTCACCTGTTTCTGCTCTTCTCCCAGGCTATCCCACATGGAGGCCACTATTTTGGAGACATCCCCAAAAGTGGCACTGGGATTTTGCCCCTTGATGGCGGCTTGGGTGTCTCTGAAGAAGAGAGCGTAGGCCGACACAGGCTTCTGCGGCTCATTGGGGTCTTTCTTCTTCTTCTTCTTTGGGTTCTTGGCCTTTTTACCTGGGTCTGCTGAGGGTCTCTTCTCGCCCGAGATCTGCCAGAGGAGAGGAGTCAGTAAACTGAAGAAGTCAAGGGACTCCTAGTCCAAGCGACTCGAGCTAACCTCGGGTCAAGCTAGGTTTTCTTAGCAGCTTACCTCAGACCCACCCGGCTTTGTTCTCTCTCAAGCAGTGAAAGGGCTTCCCCACCAGAGGTTCATACCCAGGCAGATTGGCCAACACTGTCATGCATTTGGAGGAGGGTGGCAACAGACGCATACACACAGGTAGACATACATGAACACATGGACCAGACAACAGATAGATGGATGCATGCATACACACACACATACATACATACATGTAGATGGAAATAGACACATGCACATAGATGTAGAGATACAGGGAGACAGACACAGACAAACAGAACAACACACAACTACACATACAGACACAGATCTCAGTGACAGAGGGACCCACAGGCATATAGAGACAGAAAGACAGACAGATGCCCATGCATGCACCCTGGGTAGCAGCCTGAGGTGTAGGTTTAACTTTTTAGGGAGAACCAGCGTGTGTGTTCATTCAGAGAACCTTGAACGTCCCTGGAGACCGTCGAGCCAAGAACACTAACTTGGTGGCGAGGCTGGCCAATGCCCTAGACTGCCATAAAATCAGCACTCTGGGACTTTCTACTCCTCCCTATGGACAGAAGCCATTTACATTCTATCACTTCAAAATCTAAACAAAACCCTTTTCTGTTTTTCTAGCACTCTGTTCCCTGCCGTGTTAACATCTATCTTTGCAGACTTTCAAAGTCTCCTGACCAACACTGAACAATGAGAGAGGCCCAAAGCCAGGCATGGTGGTGCATGCCTGTAATCATTGTATTCAGGAGGCTTAGGCAGGAGGATTGAGAGATTTAGGCCAGTAAGTGCAGCATAAAGAGACCCCCATCTCACAAAGTGAAAATAAGAAACCAAGAGTCCATTCTCCTAGACAGTGAAGTGGTCTTCTGTGTACCTGTTAGACCCTTGTGTCTGCGAGAATGAGGTCCAGCCGCTGGGGGCCTGTTTCCAGGGTCTAACTCCATGTCTTTCTCAGTTATTCTGCCCCTCCCCATCATGATAAGTAATATCCAACTAATGCCTCTGATTATAAAGGGCCGGCCACCTTCACTGCACTTCAGCTGTGATTCTAGACAATGGTTTCCCCCAGGACTCTGGTGTTGGGAAGGGCGAGGGTAACATGGCTGCCACCCAGTCAGAGGACTCACCTGAACAGACTCTAGGGCCATGGTCTCAAACACACTTGACTTAGGGTTTCTAGGATGAGGAGGCATTGGGATTTCTTTCATAGACCCCAGCTGTTCTCTCTGGGGACTCTTAGGCTAACGAGGTACTGGGGCCTTTGAACCAAGGCCTGGATCCTAAGTGAGGTCTGTGCTTCTGCATGCCAACAAGATGAAGGCAGCAAGATCAACAGATGGCAAGTTCTGGGCCAGTGGCGAGACTCAGACCTCACTCCTGAGAGGCCGGGAATCTGGCTGGTGCTGTTCCAAGTGTCCCTGGGGGACTCTCCAGGCTTTCAGACCTTCAGCCCTTGGTGAGGCCTTGGCAAGGTGAGGACTTAAAACAGGTCTCTTTGTGTGTGTGTGTGTGTGTGTGTGTGTGTGTGTGTGCACATGCATGTGCATATGCGTGGGTGTGGAAGACAGTAGTTCATCTCAAGTGTGGTTACTAAGGTACTGTCTAGCAAGCCCCAGGGATCCTGTCGTCTCTGAGTCCCCAGTGCTAGGACTCACGTACTCTTGCTTGTACAGCAAGGACTTTCCCGTTCCCCCGGTTCTGAAGGCAGGTCCCTTGATTGACAGAGGCCGTTGGATATGACATGGCACTGGTTAAGGGTACATATGCCAGGCCGCATTGCAGCCATCTGGGTATGAATTCTGGCTGTACAGCACCTATATGTTAATTAACTACTCCATGCCTCAGTTTCTCCATCTGCCAAATGGGGATAGTGAATAAATATTACCTACCATGTAGGACTGTTATGAGAACTAGAGGAAGGGTGTTTATTGTGTGCTTATAAAAATGTCTGATCTGTGGGTTACAGAGGGTTTTTTGGAGCTGTTATTTGCTTGTTTTTTGTGAGACAAGATCTTACATGGCCCAAGCTAGCTTTTCTGTGTAGTTAAGAACAACATTGGACTTGAAGGTGACCTTGAGCTTCTGATCCCTTGCCTCTTCTTCCTGAGTGCTGAGATTCCAGGCCTGTACCACCACATCTAGTTTATGTGATGTGGGGATTGAATCCAGAGCTTGGTGCCTGCTAGGAAAACGCTATATCTAGACACTAGAAGTGTTTGTTAACTAAAAAAATAAAACAGAAACCACCCCTGAGGCTGGAGATGGAGCCTGGCAATAGAGCACTTGCCTAGCACAGACAAGGGTTTAAGTCAAGTCCCCAGGAGTGTGTAGAAACAAAGGGAGGTAAAATGGGGGGGGGGGGGGGGGGGGGGGAAGACATGAAGGAGAGGTGCAAGGAAGAAGAAAATATCCCCAGCCGGCCTGTGATGTAGGCCAAGTTATCCTGAGAATGATGCTGGACCAGGATGAGGAGAAGTACACAGAACCTGGTAGTTCAGGGCCTCCTGTCATGGACACTGTGGCTGGGCACTGGGCCTCTTCAGGGCCAACACGTGCCTGAAGGAGAGGGTCTCCAGCAGATTCAGCAGCCACAGCCTGATGCCCCAAGGCCTAGTGCCATCCCTCTGACCAGGGGTCCATGCTGACTCTCGGTTTCCAACAAAGGACTAAGCCTTTCTCGTCTTTTCCAGAGAGACATGATGGCATGACCTGGCAGAGTCCCTTCTCCACTGGCGAGGTACCTTGTAGCTACATCCTTCCACCCCACGCACCTTGAAATGGGCATCTGACTCCTCCTCCTGTGTGGAACTGGATGGAGAGGGAGTCGCTGACTTGCTCCCTGGGGGTGATGGGGAGCTGTGGGCAATGCCACTCCGGATGCCCATCTGGGAGATGAGCTGGGACTGGCTGAGGGCACTCATGTGGCTGGCCAGCATCGCTGGGCGGCCCAGCAGGGGCCCTGGCCGGCCTGAGTCATAGGCAGCTACCTCCGAGTGGACCATCTCCTGGATCTGAGAGAGGACAGAATGATCGTGTTAGACGGTTCTGCCTTGCCAAACGCTGCACCTGCCTCTCACGCTCCGAGGGGGAACTTGTGGATGAGAGGTGGCAAGAGGCCATTTCCATGCTGGGCTGTGCTTCCCACAGGGATCTCCACAGGAGAATCTCAAGGCGGAGTTCCGTTCTCCCCAACCTCTGCGTGATGCAGAGCACCTGCATTTTGCCACTCTGTTGGCATCTGCCTGGGCAGATGGTCAGCATGCTGTCCATACAGGAGGTCAGTCCAGCTGTGAATGCATCATCTCACGATACAAGCTCCATGCTGGGCACGGCTCAGCCTTGTTCCCTGTGCCGCAATGAGCAGCCAAGAATACAGGTGCTGGAAGCCCACTTCTGAATCCTGGCCCAGTCCCCTGCCAGGTGGGTGACACTGGCCAAGTGTGACCTCACTGGGACTCAGTTTCTTCATCTGTAAGATGTATAATCAGACTACTTTCCAGGATTTAGAACAGTGTGAACTCTTGACCCAAACAAACACAGTGTAAATGCATGGTTCATTGAGGCTTATGTGAACATTCTTAGAATTATTTTTATTTCCTCTGCATTTGTTATTTACTCTGATTTCTAATGGTAAGTGCCCACATGTTCTCAACTTTTTCTTCATTAAGCAAGCAAATAGGCTTTCTATTTTATGTGGAGTTTTAAAACTTCTCTTTAAAAGAATCAGATCTCGCTGGGTGGTGGTGGTGCATTTTAATCCCAGCGCTGGGGGGTGGGGTGGGGGAGCAGAGGCAGGGGGATCTCTATGAGTTCGAGGCCAGCCTAGTTTACAGAGTGAGTTCTAGGACAGCCAGAGCTGCACAGAGAAACCCTGTCTAGAAAACAACAATAACAATAAAACAACAACAACAAAAAGAATCAGATCTTTGTAGGCATGGTGGCACATGCTTGCATGCCAGAATAGCCTGAATCACATAGTGAGATCCTGTCACAGACAAACAAGATCTCAAATTGATCCCTCCTCCTTCTCTGTTCTCGATTTAATATCTAATTTCATCTTTGTTAACCTCTCCTTCTGGCTTATAAAGATTATTGTTGAATCCTCCCCCAATTTTGAGTTATATTTCAAAATTCATTTATTTCCTTTTGTTTTATTGTTAATAGTGTTTAGGGACCCAGGAAACTGCTCATTGGGTGACGTGCATGTTGTGAGAGCATTAGGACCCTGCTCAGGTCCCTAGCGTGCATGTCAAAAGGGGGCATCCAGGGGATCCTCTGTAACCCTGGCATCAGAGCCGGGAGGTGGGGGAAGGGGAAGTCTCGGGGGAGAGAGGAAGTGGAGACAGTTGAATCAATCCTGGGGTCTTGGCTAACATTGCAAGGTCCAGGTTCAGTGAGAGACCCCATCTTAAAAATGAGAGCAAGGCTAGAGAGAGGGCTTGGTGGTCAAGCTTGAGGGTGAAGACCTCCTGTAAATGACAGGTGGACATGGTGGCCCACCTGTAATTCCAGCCTTGAGGGCAGAGACAGGATCTTCAGAGCAAGCTGGCTAGCAAGGTTAGCCATGCCACTGAGCAATGGGTGTGACTGAGAGACCCTTCCTCAGTGAATAAAGTAGAAGGATAATGGAGGGTAATTCCTGCCATCAAATTCAGACTTCACTATGAACACTCAAACATGCACACTCACAGTCACATACAAGTGCTCACATACATGTAAACATGCACACACACGCACACACGCACACACACACACACACACACACACACACACACACACACACGAAAATGGAAAAAGAAATCATCAGAGCAGTAGAGAACCCCGATGCTGACCTCTGGCTTCCCCGTCCGTACTCACTATGTGCTATAGGTGCCTTCAACCTACTCTCCCTGTAATTAAAACTAATATTCTAATGCTAAACATGTCCTCGAGTGTTTCTTGTAGACTTTACCGTGTAAGAACGTTTTTGATCTATTTTATGTGCGTGGGTGTTTTGCCTGCTTTCATATCTGTGCACCACTCATGGGCCTGGTGCCCTCAGAGGCCGGAAGTCGGTGTCAGATTCCCTGGGACTGGAGTTGTGGATGAGCTGCCATGTGAGTGCTGGGAACTGAACTCGGGCCCATTGCAAAGAGCAATAAGTGCTCTCCACAGCTGAGCCATCTCTCCAGCCCCAAAGAATACTGTGTAAGACTTTCGTGATTGATCTCTATTATATATAGGTATTTCACTCCCTAATTTTTTCTTTGACCTAGAGTTCTAAAGACGACTCCAGCAATTTCTAAGTGGTTCATTTTGCTTCTTGTCGCTTTGTCTTGAGTTTCTAATCACAGAAGTGGTGAATGTTTGCACAGTGTACCATTTGTCCTTCTGAGAATTAGTTAAGGTTATCTTTGGAACACAAATATAATTAAATTATTGCCTGTTCCAAAGTACTTCCAGGCAAATGGTGGGCTGTGGCCATGATGCAGTAGGGTTCCATCTATTGACTAGTATCAATTGTATTGCTTAGTTTCTATTCTTAAATTTGTGTCTCTAATCTCACATGAGCTTGTCTAGGTCAGGGCTTTTAAAACCCCCCCCCCCCCTTGTGACCCCTTATTCGTCCAAGAAACATTTACATGACCCTGGGTGTACAACAGAATGAAACAGGCCTACAAATCAAACACTATCAAACACTTAACTGCTGAGAAATTGTGAAGAGATTTATTTGAAACAAGTCTTTGGTACACATTTAAAGATGGAGGCAAACCTGCATACTAATGAGCTGAATGTGTTTATTTACTTTTACATGAAGAATTGAATCTTGGCTTAACTCTGGTACTTCAGGATGGAGAACATCTTCAACATTTTTCAGAGTTGATTGATATTTTGGTTTTTATAATCATCAATGCTTAAACCGCTTTGCATAAATACATAGCACAGAAAGGCAAAAGTATGTTTAGCACCATTTCAGACACAGTTGGAGAGCCTGCCCTAACCCTAAACCAAAAATCACCAAACAACTTCTTATGAAACAGGTCAGCAACTCAAATAGCAATGAAAAAAAAATCAAACATTCTATAAAAGTAGAATCCAAAGATGTACTAATTTATACTTAAATGATGAGGAAGATGGTGGGAAAATATTAAATCTTTGTTTTCCACAACAAACCATGATTTCTTTTTACATCTTGTGTGTGTGTGTGTGTGTGTGTGTGTGTGTGTGTGTGTGTGTGTATGTGTGTGTGTGTGTGCACATGCGCCGACAAAGGTCAGAGGACAACTCTGGTCCTGGGTTATCAAGCTTGAAGGAAGGGCCTTTTACCTACTGTTACTATTTTGAGTAATAGTAGATTAATATATACATGTTTATGTGTACGGGTGTCCTGCCTTCACGTGTGTCTGTTTACTATGTGTGTTCAATGCCTGTGGAGGCCCAGAAGGACTTTAGAAGAAGCAGTTCTTTGCTAGAAATTCAATTCAGCATCTTCCCTGATCCTTACTGAACCCTGACCTCCTGGCCCTTAATATTCACTGTATGTGTCACAGGTTATTGTTGATACAGACTTTTCAAATTAAGCAATTTATGGCATGCTTTCTTTCTTTGGTATAGGACCACCTAGATCTATGTCAAGGGTTCAGGCAGGAGCAAATTCACCAGGAGGAAACATCTGAAGGTGTCTAAAGACATTTTCCACTCTCACAACTGGGGGCCTGCTCCTGATACCTGGTGGGTAGTGGCAAAGGACGCTGTTAAACTCTCTGCAGCATGTAGGATGGCTGCCCTCTACCCTGGCCCCCGAACAAAGACTTCTGTGTCCCCAAATGCACATGTGTTGAGGTTGAGCAGCTCTACTCTCCATAGGGGATGTTTTCTCCGAGGAAAATCTCAGCTGTGCTCTGTGCATGTTTCTCAAACCTGAAGACTTTACTTTCTCTTTTACTCTCAGGCTGTTTGGAAGAGTGTTTTGTTATCATTGTGATCAGGACATGAATCCTAGAATTTTGTTTTTTGACTATGCCGAGGCTTCCATTATGCCTGAGGACAGGACCATGCCTTGCAAAATTTTCATGTAAAATTAAAATAATGTAGACTCAGGATTGAGAGTGTAGCTCTGGGGGGTAGAGTGCTTGCCCTGCATGTGTGAGGCCCAGGATTCAGTTCCTATCACTGTGAAATTAAAAAAAAAAGTAATTGAAATCATGTTCATTCTGCCACATTAAAAAAAAAAATCTCTCAATGTCTATTAAAGTACTGTTTTGACATCAGCTGTGAAACTGAGAAAACTGAGCTGAAGCCTACCACCCCTCCTGTGCACCACAGGTTCTCCAGAGCATTTGGTATGAACGAGTTTTCTTCAGGTGTGCTGATGTGAAGTCATCCAGATGTCCCAGAATGCTCTGCCTTCACAGAAGCATCTTTTGCTCTAATGAAAACGAATGTCTCTGTCTTCCACCCTACTCTATCAGCTGTTGTCATGGTTTCCTTACTGTTTTCTTCTCATCCTGCATCGTTTCAGATGTGCATCGTGCAAACAGCATATGGGTGAATGCGGATCTGCAACCCAGCTCTCAATATATTGTGATCCGTGTTAGTACATTCATTGCAAAAACTTGAAAATTAGGCTTAACAAGCGAACTTCCTTAATGTGTAGAAGGTTTTATGATCGAGTATCTAAACACCCCCCTTTCTACCGTCAATATGTACATGCTCTCTTCTCTCTCTCTCTCTCTCTCTCTCTCTCTCTCTCTCTCTCTCTCTCTGTGTGTGTGTGTGTGTGTGTGTGTGTGTATAGTATATGTGTGTGTGTTTCTCTTAGGCAGGGTCTTACTATACAGTCTAGGAGGCTCTAAATTCTCTTTCCTCCCTCCTCAGCCTCTCAAGTGCTGGAATTATAACTGTGCACCACTGTGCCTAGCTTTTAAGTGTTAAACAAGAAATTGACGTGATTTCCTCCAGGGCAAACTGGCTATAGCTTGTTAGGGCACGCTATATTTTTCTTCCCAGCTACCTGCGGCAGAATTCTTCAACCCCATATTTTTGACTTTGTGATGTAGTATCTTGCTGATATTTGATAAATTTAAAGGCATTTAAATTTATTATTATTATTATTATTATTATCATTATTATTATTATTATGTTTTGCAAATACCCCACATGGGAAACATTCTAAGTCTGATCACTGGTGAGACAGAATGCCATTCATAAGTCAGTTAGGCCATTTGGTTCTGAATTAGTGGGTGTGGACAGTAGCAGAGCTCAGCTCTTAGGAAGGCTGGGATGTCACACCAAGTCCTGGGTTCGATCCCCAGTGCCTCATAAACTGGGTTTAGTGATGCTTGTCTGTAACCCCAGCACTTGGGAGATGGTGGCAGAAGGATCGGAAGTTCAAGGTCATCCTCTGGTATATATGGAGTTAATGCCAGCCTGGACTAGAAACTCTCAGGAACAAACCCAACCTAAAACAAAATCGACAAAACTAAATCCTTACTAAATGAGTTTATGATATCCAACATAAAACAGTTGTACACATCGTGTGACCTAGAGATTCTCATTCTCCCACACGCATGAAATATACAATGTGTAGGAAAAATTGTGATAGACTTTGACATGGACAGATGAATGTTCTTTTGATGTTCTACTGAGCATTGTCTCCTGGACCTCAGGGGTTATCTGATTCGATCTGAATGTCACCTCTGAACTTTATCAACAGTGAATGAGTATCAGGTAGAAGGTAACTAATTCTTGTCCATAAAAACACAAATGATTTTTTTCTGGTAGAGATATAATTGATCCTACACTATAGAAAAGATAATTCTAACCATTGTAATATCTTACTGACTTCCTCATTAATAATCAGTTAAATACAGTTTTGATATGTTTACATGTTTTATTTGTGTGAGAGCCATAGTTTTACCCTTAGAAAATTCCACAATAAAGATAATACAGAATATTAAATTCTAGAAAAATCTGGAGCTATTGTAAAGGCTTACCAGCTGAAGAAGGTGAAAATGGCTTATTCACATAATAGAATTCTTCTCAAAGTGAATGACTAGAGCCACACTCACCAGTGTGGGTGAATGAAGAAGAGTAAGCAAGGAGCAAGGGAGGGCTCAGAGGACACGGGCAGCCCAGACCTTTAAATCCACACGTAAGATGTGCAGCATGGCTGTGATGAGCTTCGAGTCGGAGAGGAAAGGCAGCAGAGTGGAGGCAGTGAGAGAGAGCTGAACTGGCTCCTGCAGCAGCATTTACTCTGTCAAAAGCAGAGTTGATGCAGAAGGGCGATCACAGAGGCTTGTCAAAGCAGAGTGTCCAACTCAAGGGTGATGGGCTCTGGGAAGTCTGGCATGCAGAAGTGGTTGGCATCCCCATGGCTTAATTGGCCACATTACATATCATGAAACATTCCACATAAGGTGATGTCAAAGACTGGGGCCCGAATCTCCAGGCTAGCTCCAGGCTCTACATTTCAGCTGCCTGACTGGACCCTTTTCCTAGAGATGCATCAGATTGAATATGAAGGAAGGAAAGCCTTGTTTCTCCCTAAATTTTCCCCTAGTTCTACCAACACATCGCATGACATCATCATTTCTGCAGTTACCCAGGCCACAGACATGGGAACTAGCTTCCATCTCCTCCTTCCCAAATACCCCTTGCACCGAGCACCGTTGGACCTGCTTCCACAGTGAGTCCTAAATCTCTCACACACTTCTCCTTGCCAGAACAGTCACCCTCCTAGGACATGAAAGCCAGGTCCTTCTACCCTTTACTCTCACTTTAAAACTGCTCACTGCCCTGTAGCACTTGGGAAGCAGAAGCAGGCTGATGTCTGAGTTCAAACCAGTCTGGTCATCTAGAGAGTTCCAGGCCAGCCAGGGCTACATAGTGAGACCCTCACCTCAAAACAAAGAAACAAACAAGTTTTCATTTGCCCCCTTAGGTTGATCTAAATGGTCTAATAATTAACGCAGTCTGGGGGAGGCCAGCTCCCCAGAACTGCTCCAGGGTTGTGAATAGAAGACCTCAGAGTGGCAAGGAATTAGGAAAAATTCTTATCTGAGGGCTGGACTTTTTTCTATCGGGGGGAAAAATAAGGAAACACACACGATTTCTGATGGTAACTTTCTCTTTTACTTCATCTTAAAAAAAAACTCTTTCTCTGAAAATCTCTGTCTCCACACAGCTACATCTCTTTACATACAGCTATATATTTCTCTACTCTGTTACATTCCTTCACACACTACTGCATCATTCATTCACTCTTTATTCATTCACTCCCTTCTTCCCTCACTCTTTTCTCCCAATTCTCTGTCTCCACACAGCTACATCTCTCACTCAGCACACACACTCTTACCTCTGCCCGGCTCTTTTCACAGTTCCTTCACATTGCTCTGCACAGCCCCTCTCTACACTGCTGCCCCTCTCACATCCAAACTCTGGACAATTATATGCTACATTTTCAGGGTCCAACCCTTTTTCAAAACACATGGTAAGTCACAGTTTTTCTCAGGCTAGGAAGGTAGCATTGACTGGCCAGTGAGTAAGTAACGTTTGGCCATGCATGTAGCTCTAAGTTGGTGAGAGTTCCCAGACAGAAAGTAAACAGTTGGCTGAACCTTGAGCAATTGGAGTACGTGTAGAAAGAGAATTACTGCAGGGAATTATGTCTACCAAAGTTGTTTCAGTTTTGACCTTGATTTAGCAACAAATAACACCTGGGAACTAGTCTTTGTGTATTTTCTGCAGGAGCAGCTTAGTCTATTTTGAATTTGTTCTGAAGTCTAAAAATAGCTGTCTTTGAGACTGAGAATACTGTTATTTTTCCTGTGTTAGTTATGAAACATATTCTAGTGTATTTTCTATTCATCAGAATTATACAGCTTAAACAGAAATCATCTTCCTGACCATCCACAGCAGTGTGCCCAAAGATGTAAAACACACTACCAGTGGGCTGTGGAAGGAACCCCACAGCTGCTCTTTTAGGGAGGTAAGAGGTGGCACCTGAGAAAGTTACAGACAGAAAACAACCGGTTTTCACAGCCAGTGACCCCACGGACTTTGCCAAGTGGGGCTCCCCTACAGAGAGTTATTTATCTGGTAGGTTGACCTGTTGAATACTAGTTGTCACCTGCTGTATACTCCCATTGCCCTCTGCAAATAATCTGATAGTAAATAATGGCTTGGTGTACATACATGTGCATGGGTATACAGATCCATGTGCATGCATGTGTATGCGCATGTTGGGGGGAGGTATAGAGACTAGAGGATAACTTTAGGGGTCACTTCTCAGATGCTGTCTATTGTGTGTAGATAGAGAGTCTCTCACTGACTAGTGAGGCCAAGACTCACCTATTTCCACCTCCCCAGCTCTGGGACTATAAGCATGAGTGAGTCACTACCACATTCCAGCTTTTTTTTTTTAAATATGGGTCCTGAGGATGAAACTCAGGTCTTCATGCTCGCAAGACAAGCTCTGCACCAACTGAACCATCGCCCCAGCTCCAATGATGACTTTTTAAACTTGAAAGGTTCTTTGAGATTTAAAAAAAAAATTCCCTATGATCTATATTTATGGAGGCAATATTCTTAATTTTACTGGTACTTCATAGATTCCTTTGAGCAGAGCACTTTCTACTTCTTCAGATGAGTGACATTTCTATCATGATTTATCTGATGGTCGCTTTTATTTTTTTCTGACCCTTCCATTACACACATGCTGAATCATTAGGTTCTTTCATCCTTGCCTGCGTGTTGAGGTTGGAGTCCAGAGGAAAACCCTGAGCTGTTGGCCTTTGCATAAGTGGTCATTGCTGTGTTCTGCAGTGATTTCGTTAGATTTTAAAATCGAAGCGTCACTCAGTTTACCTGAACACATTCTCTCCTGATTCTGAATTTTCTGTCGCTTGGACGGTTTGTTAGGAAGAATCCCCCTGCCTTCCATTTTCCCAAGTGTGCTCCTCAGGAGACATCCTCTTTAGACCTAGAGATTTCTACAATCATTCAGGGGTTTTCCTCACATTCCTAATTCCGCCAGTAAAGACTCGGTGGAGCACTTGATTTAAAAAAATGGAAGTCAAACAGCACATCTGGATGCCTTCTGGGACGATTTCAAGCTCACTGTGGAGCTCGATCCAGCTGTGCTCACAGAAGCGTTCTCCACAAACGCTGGCAGGCCGTTCAGGACTTCTGTGTTGGCATGGACCCAGTGCTAAACCCTAGAGATGGGAGTCCCGAAGGCCTTGCAGTCAGTCAGGCCACAGGCCTTTCCACGGGGACAATATGCAGCTACAAACCACTAAGACGTGGGTGTGGCCACCAAGCATCCCAGACTTCCTAGGGCACTTCATGAACTCTGTCCTAACTCCCCAAAGTGAAAAAGATGCCCTCACTTAGAGGCCTGTCACTTGAGGCCGTCTGATGCCAAGGGCTCTGTAGTGGTCACACCTGAGCCCCATCTCATGCTGACGTCCTCATGTGCTGGGGACACTGGCACCTGTCTCCTTAACTAGAAAGGTGTCACCGGCCAGATGGAAACTGCCCACCAACCCCCATGCCTGAGCAGCAGCAGACCCCATTGTGGCTTGGCTGATGGCAGAACTCCCTGGGGTCCTGAGGGCTTCTCGGGTTCTAGACATGAACTTTCAACTGTCACCAGCCTCCCTCAACTATCACCCCTCCCCCAAAGCAATCCCCGCCCCTCCTCTGTTGCCCCTTTCCAAGATCCTACCCTGGGTCCTCGGTGACTCCATGTGCAGAGACCTTTATCAGGGTGAGGGCCTGGCTCTCACAACCTCGCTCAAGAGATGCCTAGAAACGGCATGAAGTACTCTTCTGCTCCCACAGGCAAACATACGGCCCGGCAGGAGCCACACCTGCACCCTCTCCTTCAGGCCCAGGCAGAGGAGCAAGAGGGAGGTGGCAGCCTTGCAAACATAATTAGACTTAATAGATTCTCAGGGTTGTAGAATGCCAGGAGCTTTTCACACACGGCCAGTTGTAGTCTCCATGGAGTATGCTCGGCGCTGAGAACAGTCCCACCAGGGACAGTGAGAAATCACACCTCTCCTCAGCTTCTGCCAATCCACAGAACTGAATCCCATCCCTGCCTCCTCAGAGGAGACCAAGGGACTGAGCTGTCCTCAACAGACTGGGAAACTGGAATATTTTTTATTTTTTCCATGTAAGCTACAGACCTTCCCTTTCTGTTATATTCCATCACGTAAAGCACCGAGTCCAAAAGTTCCTTAAATTCTGAATATCATCAGAAACCAAAATGAGGCTAGAAGCCACTGGCCAGCATTTTATTAATCCTTTGACAGTCCCGGGGAGCTTGTAGCAACAGACATTAACCCCTTTGTCTATAGAGCGAAGTAACAATCGGTACTTTGCCATGTTTACTGCTACATTAGTGTGCATTCACTATGCGTGTGGCCCATTGTGCAAGTGTGGGCATATGCACACCATCTATGTGCAGGAACTATGTGTTGGGAGCTTGTGAATAACTCTTTGGCACAAACACATTCTCCTCCCAACTTTCGATGAAGCTACTGAAACTTGGGGCGGAGGAGCACTGTAACCAAACGACTGTCTCAGAATCCCACGTCTAGGAAAAGGGGAATTCAGAATTCCATCTGTCTGTGCCTTGGGATCCTCTGTGCCCACAGAAATCCCAGCAGCTTTGACAGGGGAACAGGGTGAGCTGTGAGCCTGCCCTTGGGGTAGGGAGCTGTGTGGACCAAAAAGAGGTACTGTTCTACAGAGCAAATCACAGAGTATCCAACCCTGAAGTTTCCCTCTTCCTCTCCCACGAACTTTCTCAGAGTATGGGTTTGAACAGGATGTTACATGAACTAAGATGAGGTTCTGGAAATAGAGGCGGATAGCCAGGAGGGAGACATCCTCGATGATGTACATAACAGTACGAAGCCTGGCTCAGGACTGGCGCTTGACAAATAGATTGATCACATGGGTTTTTACCAGGAGCTGGTGAGCTCCTGTGAATGGTCAAATATTAAATATTTTAGGCTTCAGATGGGGTCTGTTGTAACTGCCTTAACTCAGCTGCTGTGGCAGAAAGGCAGCTACAGGCGACAGGCTAATGCATGGCTGGGGGGCCATGTGCCAATAAAACTTTATTCACAAGAAGACCGAAAGGGTCTTTAACCCCTGCTATATACTATCAACTTCCTTATTAATTGGATGCCATTGACAAAAATAAAGGTGGTACCTTTACCCACCCTTCACTCGCAGCCCCCACTTGCAGGCAGCCACCTGCTCGCCACACTGAATTCTCATCCGGTCCTGGAAAGAGAGTTTGTTTTATCTTGGACTTTACCGATGGGGCAGTACAGTCACAGATGAAAGGTCATTGTTCAAGGTCACTTAGTGCTGAGAGTCACTTCTAAGTCTGGGTGGCTCCCAGGCCTGTGTCTTTAGCTGTGACCCGAAGTGCATCCCCCGCTCCTCACAGCAGAGCAAACACCTGTTGTAGAGGCTCCCTGTGCTAAACCTTGCCCTGGCCACTGCTGGGGTCTAGTCTGACCTCAAGCTACAGTCTCTCTGACACAACCACTGTGGCTCTTGGAGGGAATGCTTTTGCATGTGGCCAAAGCTACTTTGGGACCTTGGAACTCTGTTCCCAGGCTTCTAACAGCTTACTGTATTCATCTCTAGAACTGCTCCATCCCATGACTACATCCCTTCCCAAGGGGGTTCGAAGTCAAGTGGGGTTCAAAGGTCCTGTCTCCTTGATGAGTCCATTTCCAGGAGGTCTTTACTGCCCACAGTCCCCTGCTAGCCAAGATCTCCTCAGCTTAACTGCATCTATGAGGACACTTGAGCTTTGTAAAGTGATATACTCATGGGTACCTAGTAGTTTTAGATGTTGATATAAAGGGTAGGGAAGTCTTAGTCTACCATCCCGTGGAATCAGGGCTATGGGATGTCACAACTAAACCCACAAGTCACCCATATCACCTTTCCCATGTGCATTCCACCCTGAAATATCTGGAGGCTTGAGGAGACAAATGTTTGAAAATTAGTCCCCTTTAACTCTCTCTCTCTCCCTCTCTCTCTCTCTCTCTCTCTCTCTCTCTCTCTCTCACACACACACACACACACACACACACACACACACACACACACACACACATCCCTAGCAGCGGAAGAAAAGAAAGCCAATATAGTAAACCTTCTCCAGTGCCTGCCCCTCGCCGGCAAGCTTCGTTGGCAAGTATTTCTAATAAACTTTCATGCTTGGCGGGAGATCCTTTGCAGGCTGACAAATTCCTCCTGAAATGTAGACGTCTTGTTCAGAGTTATTACCCCAGTGCACAGGTGCCCAGCTGCTATTGTAAAACCAGCAAGCATTTAATTGAAACAAACGACTATAATAATAGGACATTATCCCTGCAGGCCAAGCGCCATCATAGTTTTAATTATTGAGTTAAGAGTCTCACTAATTTATCCTTTAAAGCAACAGCCCATTCCCAGTTAGACTGATCATCTTGTTATGAATATGAAGGGACCCAGCAGGGAGGGTGTGAATCGAAAGCCATTTGTCCCCTTCAGGGCTGTTTTTGTCTTTGAAGAAAGGTTTGCAAACAGGCAGCTGAGCAGCTTGGCAGGCTCCACCAAGGAGGGGAGGTTTCAGTTGTGCTTGGAAATGAGGGCCTGCCTGGTCCTCGGGCTTCCTCCTCTGGGATGCAGGCCCTCCTTACAGAGCCTGCTCTAGCTCTCTACTTGATCACAGCCAAGAGCCAGAGTCCTTCCTAAGCGACAGCCCCCCACCACAGCCTTAAACCCCAATGCCTGGCACCTCTCTGGTCTCCTCCCTCACTGCTCTCCCCCCCTCACCCACCCCCACCTCCACTACTGCTCCTTGAATATTCAAGTAGGCCCTTGCTTCTGGACCAGTTTGGATTGGGCACAGTTTTGCCTCCTGGGACACTGGTTGACATTTTTGGTTGTTGTATCTGGAAGACAGCAGCTCTAATAACAGGAAGACTTAGAATACAGAACAGCCCGCCTCCAAAGTCATTCACGCTGCCGTGGACAGCCCTGTGAATGAACTGTTCTTTCCCATGACGGGGAGCACTCAGCCCCCTGCATATACTCCCTTACTCCTGGGAGACTTGGTTCAAGCCTCAACTTCTCCAGGAGCCTTTTCCTGACCAAGAAACATAGTGCTGCAACACACACTGGAGAGCGGGCAGAAACTCCTAGCTCCTTGGGCTGCTGTTGTCTTTTAAAGTACCTGCTAACAGTGTGTGACCTGTTTATTAGTTCCTTGTTGCCCCCCATACAATCTGCACATGGTAAAGACCTTTGCTTTGTTCCCTGACTACTGGCCAGCGTCCAGCAGGGTGTGAGGACCAGTGAGGACCAAGCGTGTTTTCTAGAGGTATGTGCCTGAGGACGGCCTTGCTTTTCTCTGTCTGCTTATACCCAGAGGGCTTGCTCCAGCCTTATTATTGCAATAAACTGTTCTTTTCGGCTGCACACACGACAGTCGTCACGTCTATATGTATCATTCGCTCTGTACCAGGCACTGTGTGGAGCCATTGGGGAGTTACCATGACAAGCAGGGGTGACACCTGCCTCCTGCAGTTAACTCCACCCCCTGCTGGTACATGCCAAGAGGTGGTAAGGTGGAATGTCAAAGCCAGGCGTCTGCAGGGTCCTGCACTGAGTGGTGGATGCTGGGAGGGAGGAGCAGGGATGGGGAAGGAAGAGCCAGAGGGTCAGGCAGGACAGGACTGGTGGGATCTGCAGGTCATGCCTGAGGAACTGCACGTGTGCTGTAGACCGGCTTGGCTGCCAGGAGTGACAACAGTGAGGTGAGCAGTGCTGACCTGAGACTCAGCTAGAAGGGTGTGTCTGAGAGCCAGAGGGAGGGACGCAGGGTGGAGACATGCAAAGGGGGCCTGGGTGGTGGCGGGAAGGACACCACCAGTGTGTCCCACGGAGGAGCGGAGGAGCGGAAGAGGGAGTTTCTGGAAGAAGGGAGAAGGCAGCCTGTCTGTCAAGCATGAGAATAATGGCACCTTCCAGTGGATTTGACAAAGCAGAGGCCACCAGGGTCCCTAAGCAGGCAGCTTTACAGCCATGGGAAAACAGAAGCCCAAGTGACTTGGAGTGAAGGTCCAGCATGGTCTATGAGGCTGGGATGGGGCTTCTGGAAGTTGTCAAAGGCTGACTGACTTTGCTAAAGGGAAGCGGGGAGGTGGCACTGTGGCCTTGACTCTCTGGGCCATCTGCATTCTCAGGCAGCCATTTTAATGACCCCAGACCCAATGCTGCTGTGGCTTAGGAATGGCAGACACGCAAGGGCCCTTCGCTTGGGCATGTGAAGTCCGCTGCTCCCTAGGTAGCCTGTATGGGGCAGGACCAGCCTCTGAACCTGGGTGATGCTGAGCCAGATGTCAGTTCCTCACTACTGAGAGCAGAGCGGCTGGTGTGGGTTGGCCGGCTTGACCGTGTCTCCTCGCCTGTGGTTAGAGTGCTGTCCCCAAGGGTCTGGGTCTTCTCCTCACACTACAGGGAGCCAGCCCAGTTACCTGTCTTGCTTTGATTAATCTTTGTGACTTATCTTTCTGTGTCTTTGAAGAAATGGGAGGGAACTGTTGAGCAGTCAGTGACTAACTGCCTCAGAACTTCTAGGATCACAGAAGATGTATGAGCGTGTGTGTGTGTGTGTGTGTGTGTGTGTGTGTGTGTGTGTGTGTGATGTTCAGAGGCATTTCAAGAGGCACAGGAGCTGTGAGGACTCTGTTGCTCTCTGGGGTTACAGCAGGAATAAAGCTGGGGGAGTAGAAGGGATAAATCACTAAGGAACAGAACTCCGTCCTGTGGGCACAGGGAACCCTGGGAGGTATGTGAGCCAAGAATGGTCCAGAGGCCTCCTGTGCTCAGCTTCATAAGTGAGAGGTGGGGTCAAGAGGCTCTAGGGGCAGACTTGATGGACAGGGATGAGCTGAGGAAGTGGAACCAGCTGGCCTTGGCCACGTGGGGTGGTAGGAGGGCGTTGATAATCGAAAACGGCCTGTCTATGCTATGACTCTTCCACGTTTCTAAACCTGAGGGCTTGTACCTCCACCTTCAACCTGGGGCTGTAAGGATGGAGGACTTCTGGAAGGATGTACCCGTGTACACAGCAGGGACCTTTTGCTTTCCCATCTTACTCCTTTACCTTGTCTGTCAGTCTGTCCCACTAGAACATGAGTCCCACAGGTCAGGGAGGGTTGCTTGCTTTGTTCACTGCCTGGAGTTTGGGAGAGTGCCCGGGACATAGCAGGGACTCAGTATGCATCTGTAGAATGGGAGAATAAATGCCGGAGTAAATCCTAATACAACAGGGCGCAGGAACCCCACAGGTCTCAGTCAGGGTTGTGCTGCGGCAAGTACTTTACCCAGGGCTGACACCAGGAAGCAGAGGACCAGCTCTCCACCTGGAGCTAAGCTCTCCCTTTTCCTTACCCAATTAGGTTTCTCCGGGAGGCTCCTCTAGCCACATCCCATCCACACCCCATCTCCAGCACTTCCTTATGGAATGGGCAGTGACAATGCAGACCAGCTTCTTCCCCACAGACTCAGTTTACCTTTCTAACCCATTCTCATGTGAAAAAATTAAATGCCAGGCATGGTGGCACATACCTTTAATCCCAGCACTTGGGAGGCAGAGGCAGGAGGATCTCTGAGTTTGAGGCTAGCCTGGTCTACAGAGTGAGTTATAGGACAGCCAGGGTTACACAAAGAAACCCTGTCTCGGAAAACTGAAAAAACATATTTTAAAGTGGATTTTATTATTTTGTGCATGTGGGTTTTTTGTCTGCATGTCTGTCTATCTATGTGTATGTCATGTATGTCTGTGCACTGTATGCAAAGAGTACCCACAGAGGGCAGATGAGGGTACAGAATAGGGCACTGGATCTCTAGACTGGAGTTATAGATGGCCGTGAGCCACCATGTGGGTGCTGGGATTTGAACCCAAGTCCTCTGGAAGAGCAGCCAGTGCTCTTAACGGCTGAGCCATCCTTCCAGCTTCCTCCTTAGTTTTTAAGGCTCTGCTCAAATGCTCTTGCCTCCAGAAAGCCCCCAACTCCACCACCTAAACCCGGGCTCCGTGATCCCCCTCATGCACACAATCAAGCTTTGCAGGCAATTTGTCCCAGCTGCATTGTACCTTCGTTTGAGTGTGTGCATGCATGCTCAGCTGTGAGTGGGGAACGGCGGCTGCTTTACTTTGGGCTTAGCCCAGGCCTGGCGTACAACAGACACTGAGTGAAGGTGGCAGGGTGAGCCTGGTAGGCTGGGAACTCTGAGCTCAGTGTGGCAGCTTCCCCCAGCTCCTAAGTAAGACCTGTCTGGAAGGGATATCACAGCTGGATTCTGTCCTCGACTTCCTTCTCCCTGGTAGCTCCTCAGTGAACACATCTGCCTCCTCACCATTGCCTGTGTGGTTCACTCTGCCAGGGATAACTCACTCACCCCAATCTACCTAGCCATTGATCCACATCAGCCAGCAGTGTCCTCTGACTTCACATCTCTGGGCTCCCTCAATTAAGGGCAGAGATGGGACCAGATCTGTCCTTAGGAAGGTTCCACTGGCTGCTCCAAGGGCATGAATGGGAGCAAAAGATACTGAGTCAGAAACCCAGCATAAAGGCCACTGCACCTGCTGGTCCCTCACAGAGATGTCTGATCTGAATGCAGGATAGCGAAGCAGGGCAGGAATGGAGGAGTGGGTCATCAGAGCTGGGTGGTGGGTTCAGGGTGAGCTCTGCCCTACACAGCGCTCCCTGGCAGGGGTGAGACCCTTACGTGAGAGGGAAGCCAAAGGAAAGGCTAGAGTGATCCATCCCTTCCACCTTCACACTGAACAGTCTATATTCTAAATTAGCATATGTGCTAATTAAAACCATCTTTCCAAAGAATTTATTACCGGGTATTCTGAGCTAATTATAAATTCTCTGTGGCTGATCCTGAGCAGTCTGCTAATGCAGTGTTGAAATCTCTTTGGCCACCCTTGTTTAAATTATTCATCAGGCCCCGGCAACAGTTGTGAACTGTAATTTAAACAGTCAGCTCATGAATATTCAATCAACACAACAAACACTGCCGTGTTTTACTGCCTTGCCGCTCAATATTTTGTATCCTTGCCTATGTTTACGTGTTTTTATGAACTCTCGAGGAAAGAGGAGCGCACTGCCTGGTTAAGCTGCGCCTGAAGAGCTGGGAGTGGGAGAGGCGGGAGAAAGGGGAGTCCTGAAAGCCTCTCTCAGAAGAGAGGTTCAGGGATAGGGCTCAGTGGCTTCACCCCCAAAGAGGATGGAGGAGGCCCAGGCCCACAGAGGGTTAAGTCTGTCCTGAAGGCACATAGTGGGTCCCAGACACAGGCAGGACTTCATGTTCTGGGGAGAGTCCTGCTGCCTAATTGGCCACAAATTAATCAGCAAAGGAGATCTGGGGAGACCTGGCCCTTGGGACGGTGTCCAGAAGGCAGATGGAGGACATTACCTGCTCAGGCCTCCATGGTCAGTGGCCAGATGTTGCCAGGTCATGTGATGCCACTCAAGGCAACGGGCTACCTTCAGTCCTTCAAAATCTGAGTTCCCACTCCTTCATTGCCAAGTCCCTTCTCCCAACACATGCTTCAGGGCCTCCCAAGCATGAACACCTCAGACGCCTCCCCAGGAGGCTCCTCACTTATCCCCAAGTCTTTCCCGGGGCAGGTGAAGGTGCAGAGGGTCACGAAGTTGTCTCTATGTGCTGGGCTGGCTTGGGGCCTGCTAGCCCTGCAGTCCCCCCTCTTCTCACTGCATTAACCTGTTCTTCCACTGGGGATAGACGTTATGCCTCGGGGTCCAGTGAGGGCCCCTCACTCCTCTTAGCACTCAGAAATGGGACAAAACAAAAACATTTCAGTCATCATATTAATCTGAAAAGAATATTAATCTACAAATCGCAGTGGCAGGAGGGGAACAGTGGCATCCCGGCACCGTTAGGAGAGGTATGGTCTAACTGGTACACCGTTAGGAGAGGTATGGTCTAACTGGTACACCGTTAGGAGAGGTACGGTCTAACTGGTACACCGTTAGGAGAGGTATGGACTAACTGGTACACCGTTAGGAGAGGTATGGTCTAACTGGTACACTGTTAGGAGAGGTATGGTCTAACTGATACACCCTGTTCTTGGGAACTCAGCGGAGTAGAGCAGGTTTGAAGGGGGCACTTCCTCAAGGCTTCCCAAACCCTCAGTTGCCTTCCCTGTAAAATGGGATAATCTCAGATGGTTGTGTAAGGATCAAACAGTGCAGATAACGTAGTATGTGGTAAAGTGTATGTAAAGAAATCCTTAAATAGTTTAGCTTTCCTGGTTATCCCCACCAGCCCTCCTAACTAGTTACTTGGCAATGATTACAAAAGGTGTAATTACAAAAAGCCTTCGAGCCTGCTACCCACTCAGATTTGTTACAAACAGGTATGGTGTGCCTCTCCAGAACTGTGCATTGTGGCAGTGAACAGGAGAGATCTCTTCTTGCTCTCAGGGTACCTGCATTCCCATGAGGAAGACGAAAGCCACCTAAGACCCACCTGCAAGTGTACTGTATTTCAGATAGTGCCAAATGCCACAGAAGAAAATAAGGCAGGGGAGATGAATGGTGAGTACCAGGTGGGGGGGGGGCAATTTTAGAAAGGGTGGCCAGACAAGGCCTTGTGTAGAAAGGGAGATTTGGGTTCCCTCTAAGATGTGTGGGAATAACAGGCAGGCAGACAGTGAGGAAGAGGCTGCAGACAGAGGGAAAAGATGAGCGAAGAGCCTGCCGTCAGCACACGCTGGCATGGGAAGGAAGCCTTGGGGAAGATGGCGGCAGGCAGGGGAAATGGAGGAGCAGGATAGGGGAACTGCCAGGTTTTCAGCCATGAACATTTTAGACACTCAGAGAGATATTCAGGGATAAAACAAGTTATTGGCACATGCAGGACATTCAGAACCATAAACCCAGATGAGATGATGCTGTGCCCACGTGTAGATAAGAGGTGAGGAGCCTAAGGTCTGAGCCTGGGGGCCTCCTGTACCTAGCATGGACCCCACAGACCATGACAGGACAAGCAGAGCCAAACAGAAGAGTA
This sequence comes from Peromyscus attwateri, assembly GCA_902168425.1. Classification (NCBI taxonomy): domain Eukaryota; kingdom Metazoa; phylum Chordata; class Mammalia; order Rodentia; family Cricetidae; genus Peromyscus; species Peromyscus attwateri. Next base: position 41,074 of record CABHPP010145397.1, read on the forward strand.
TGTCCTGGGAGCTAATGAAGTGTTTGAACAAGGATGAGAAAGTAATTAATTGTGTCAAAGGTTGATGACCGGGCACGTGGGATGAAGGCTAAGAACTTATTGCAGAGCCTAGTAACATGGAGTCACTAGAAACCAGACGAGGCCAGTTTCAGGAGGAACTTGAATGAAAACCAAGGGGGGGGGGGGACAGAATTTGAGAAAAGCCAGACGGTTATTGCAAGGCACTTTGAAGTTTCAAGCCTCCCACCCCTTCACACACACACACACACACACACACACACACACACACACACACACACGCATGCGCACACAGATACGAACTGGTAAGCTGGGCTGACCACATAGTTCAATGGCGGAACACTTGCTTAGTGTGGGTAAGATGTAAGATTGTTAGTATCACCCATGGCCTCTACCAACTCCAGTTACGGCAAATAAAAAAAACAAAAATCTCTATGTTGGGCTTTGTGGTACAGACCTAGAACTCCAGCTACTCGGGAAGATGAGGTAGGAGTTTAGCAAGTTCAAAGCCAGCCTGGGAAACTTGACCAGAGCCTGTCTCAACATAAAAAGTAGAAGGTAAAGTAGAGCTCTCGCGCTCTCTCTCTCTCTCTCTCTCTCTCTCTCTCTCTCTCTCTCTCTCTCCCTCCCTCCCTCCCTGCTGTCTATGGATCAGGATGTAGAACTCTCAGCTACTGCTCCAGTGCCATGTCTGTCTGTTTCCCACCAAGATGATCATGAGCTAACCCTCTGAAACTGAAAGCAAGTCCCAGTTAGGTGATTTTTTTTTTTAAAAATAAAAGTTGACGCCATCATGGTGTCTCTTCACAGCCATAGAACAGAGACTAAGACAGGCACCATCTGTAACCATACACATGGAGACACGTCCATCATGCAGGCCACAGAACAGCTCTGACAGGATAGACCAGAAATTACAGAAAAGGTACCATTTGTTGGTCCCCTATGAATCTAAAATGTGAAAATAACTAAAAAGATACTTAGCAAGTGGCCAGGTTGAAAAATTATTTGTGGGTAGTGGCATGGTTTTAATAGATTTTCTTTCTTCTTTAATATTTAAAACAATGAAAACACAGCATTTTAATAAAATCCACAAAGCTATGTCTGGGGAAGAAAGAAGAAAAAGATGTAAGAACACTTCATTGCAGAATTTATAGGGTACAGCCAATGCCATACTCAGAAAAAATATGGACTGCCGTAACCTTTATTATTAAACAATAAACAATAAAAGTAAATGAACAAAGGAACGTGAGGTTCAAAAATGAAAAATTTAAACCGCTACAGAAGGAGGGTGAGATTAATAAACACAAAGGGGGGAAATGAATAAATTAAAAGAAAGAAAAATAATAGAAATCAAACATAACTCTGATGGCCAACTCCAATAAAGAAATAAATAGATAGATAGATGAAACAAAGGAAAACTCATAATGGGGAGCTCTCTGGTAGAGAAGAAATCAGAAACATACCATCTGAGGGACATGGCTGGGGTAGAGTCATGAGAGCTGCAAATGATAAAACAACGCTACCCACAACCAGTGCTGACAGCTGGGGAGCCAGCGCCGTAAACGTCTGTTTCGTGAAGTTGGTATAAGCCTGCTACAGAAGCAGGAGAGCTGTCTGTTCAACAGTGACAACAGGGATTGTGGAGATGGCTCCGTTGGTAAAGAACTTGCCAGATGGAGGTGCTGAGCTCAGTCCCCAGCATGCACAGGAAAAGCCAAGCATGCCTTAATCCCAATGTCATGGAGGAGGTGATTCAGGAGACGTTCTCGCTGAATCAGTGAGCTCCAGGCTCAGTGAGAGACCCCTGCCTCAAAAAAAACAAGGTGGAGGGCCAGTGAGACGGCTCAGCAGGTGAAGGCACTCCCCACCAAGCCTGATGACCCAAGTTCAATCCTCAAGACACACAAGGCAGAAGAAGAAGAGAACATATTCTTTTTTTTTCTTTTTGGAGTTACAGGTGATTGTGAGCAACCATGTGGGTACTGGGAATTGAACCCAGGCCCTCTGCAAGATCAATATGTGCTCTAACCATTGATCCCTCTCTCCAGCCCCCAACCCCAGGTTTTTTTTTTTTTCTTTTTTGAGAGAGTTTCTCTGTGTAGCCCTGGCTGTCCTAGAACTTGAGCTGTAGACCAGGCTGGCCTCAAACTTAGAGATCTGCCTGCCTCTGCCTCCCAAGTGCTGGGAAAAAGGGTGTGCGCCACTACCGCCTGGCCCCGACCCCATTTTTAACATGGTTTCTGGGAATTAAGAGAACGTACTCCTGCAAGCTTTCCTCTAACCTGCACAGGTATGCTGTGACACGCAGGTATCCCCCATGTCCTTTCCTACACACAAAATAAATAAACAAAAATATAATAAACATTTTAAAAAGTTGAAGAGCAATTTAAAAGAGCCAATGTTGACGTATGGCCTCTCTGCACATGTATACACACACACACACACACACACACACACACACACACACACACA
>CABHPP010145397.1:45621-68714 GCA_902168425.1 Peromyscus attwateri
CCATCCATCCATCCATCCATCCATCCATCCATCCATCCATCCGTCCATCCACTCATCCTACAAACCTTCCTGAGACACCTGCAACACTCCACCCTCCAAACTAGGCAGGCTTTAGTGACATTTTTCAGCACCCTGGATTCTCACTGCCACCCATGGAGTGTGCAACAGCAGCTCCATCTTATTTGTTTTAATATAGGTCTCACGTGGCCCAGGCTGGTCTTGAATTTACTATGTAGCCAAGGATGACCCTGAACTTCTGATATTCCTGTCTCCACCTCCAAAGTGCTGCGGTTACAGGTGTGTACCACCATGCCTAGTTTATGTGGTGTTAGAGATTGAACCCAAGATTTCATGGATGTCAGGCCAGCACTCTACCAATGGAGACACACCCCTTGCCCTTATTTTTTTTTTTTTTAAAACAGGGTCTCATGTAGCCCAGGTTTCCACCCTGGATCCTCCCATGTGATACAGTTTCAGACACATCAGTTCCATCTCACTCAAGGCTGGGGGGTTGGAGAAGACATGCCCAAGATCACTCTCCAAGAAAAACAAGGACTGCAAAGCTCTGGGCTTCTAGGGAAGGGCATGGCACTGCCACCACCACAGCCTGGCCACAGCACCTCTGTGGTATGCCTCAGTCTCCAACAAGAAGAATTTCCTAGAAACGTGTATCCGGAGTCTTCTGGGGAGCACATGTGCCCTCCTAGAGCTTTAATATTTAGATGAGTGGTGCCTGTCTAGCTGTCTTTTATAAAGACCCTCGAAGTTCTGTATGGTCAAAGCCACAGCTAAGAGAAAGAACACAGGAGACAGACTTTTTATTATCCAGCCGGAGGGAGGGGGGGGATCGACTCCCATAAATCTCAAGTTTTATGCGCTCCTGACACTCTGCGGAGCCCTCGATGGTTTCTCAGCTATGCCGATGGTACATTAAAACCTCATTTTCCCGAACATGGTACTGAATATGCACTCGGAGGAGAGAGAGCCATTATACACAGTAATATTGGAGCTGCGGCTGACGGATGTCACTGCGGTTTCCCCCGAATTCTCTCAGCTCACACTCTGCTGCTGAGCTTGGCATCTTGCCTGGAAGACTGTTAAACACCTGGCCCCTGCGCACTCCAAGGCCAGGGGGTCACAGCTCCGATTAGCAGCCTGGCAGGGGGTGGAGGGGTCGGTTCCAGAGTGCGCCTAAGCAACCATAAACATCACAAACTGTTTGCCGAGTCACAGCAAGAAGGATGGCGATTGGGACTGAACAGAGAGATCGCAACAGGGTCAAGTTTTTTCTCTGGCTTTTGCTGCTGTCTTCTTGTCTGCCCTAAAGTGACCACATCCAGGAAGCCCTCCCCGCCACTGTGGCAGAAGAGGGTAGGGAGAAAGAGGCACCGAGATTAACAAGGAGAGCAGTGGGTAAAATGTCTAGAAACCTCCCCACTACACAGGGCTACACAGAAGGGACAGAGCAGGCCTGAGAAAAATAGGAAGCATAGTAATGTAGGAGGAGGTGAGGGGCTGGCTGTGGACAAGACCCGTAAAAGGTTGAGAGTCTCATGCCCAATGCCATTTGAGCTCCTAACCTTCCCTGGCTTCTGGCCCTCTTCCACAATCAGGAATAGTCTCTGATTCTGCCACAATCCCTGTGTCCCTGGTCCAGAATTTTTGATTTTTGTTTTGTTTTGAGACAGGGTCTCATTATATAGCTCTGGCTGTCCTGGAACTTGCTACATAGACTAGACGGGCCTTGAACTCACAGAGACCCACATGCCTCTGCCTCCCCAGTGGCAGGGTTAAAGGTGTAGATCACCACACTTGGTTCTTTTTATACATATATTTAGTTTTTTTTTTTATTATTTGTGTGTATGTATGTGTCTTATAAGTGTATGTCATGTGTGGGGGGTGATGGGCGATGGTGGAGGCAAGCAGAGGAAGTTGGATACTCCTCTCCCCCAGATGGAATTACATGCTAGCCCTTGGGGCACTGCTCATGAACATGTGGTCATGTGTATCCTGATATTTGGGGCACACAGAGCACACTTTGTTTGACCGTGTATCTTCTTGTGAACCTTCCCCAAGTGCTAACTTTGTTTACCCCTAACTAAGTGCCTGACACTCTTATCCTTTCATATTTGATATTTCCTTTAATCTTCCACTCTGAGGAGGAAGTGCTGGGGGTTTTGTTTTGTTGTTTTTTGTTTGTTTTGTTTTGTTTTTGAGACAGGGTTTCTCTGTGTAGTTTTGGTGCCTGTCCTGGATCTCGCTGTGTAGACCAGGCTGGCCTCGAACTCACAGAGATCCGCCTGGCTCTGCCTCCTGAGTGCTGGGATTAAAAGCGTGTGCCACCACCACCCGGCTTGTTTTGTTTTCTGAGATGACAAAGCATGAAGACAGAAATGACTGGGTCACACAGCTATGTGATGTCAAGGTCTGAATGCGAGAAGGCTGACTCCCTGGCCTCGGGTCCATGCAACCTCTTGGTGAGCAGCTGGAGAGTGAGTGAGTCAAGACTGAGAGCTGCTTTGTGTGTTTAGCTCTGATAGGAGGCTTTCAGGCTCTTGCACATTCCATGAAGTGTGAAGTCCTCAAAGCTAGAGGTTCCCTGGTGCTCTGAGACTAGCAGTGGTGTGATAGGCATGGATGGGAGTCTAGAGGAATGTGCTGAGAACTCCAGGTTTTTGTGTCCTAGAATGAAGAAGAATTGGATGGGGGAGGACCTAAGGGGACTGGAGAGATGCCTCCATTGTTAAGAACACCTGCTGCTCTCCCAAGTAATCCCAGTTTGAAGGCCAGCTATGGTGGTTCTATTCCTGAGGATGGTTGGGTGGCTGGTCCTCGCTAGCTCTTGCCAGGCATGGAGGTTGTGAGGGCAAAGTGAGCCAGCCGCAGCGAGGGCCAGTTGGATACCAGCTGAAGTCAGGGATTGCTGTTTGTGCCCCGTGCCCAGACCTGGAGCATCCCACAGTGTTTTTACACCTTTCACAGCTTGAGTACAACTCTAAGCAATGACAAGCCAGTCCATCCAGTTTAAAGGGTACCAAAGCACTGGGCTTGGAGTCTCAAGCTTGGCCTTAGGTTCTGGCTCTGTACTTTTTCTAGCGAGGCAACATTGGGCAATTAATTCTCCTTTCCCATTCACCCAGTGCTAACCAGACACCAACGGCTAGCTGGGCCCTTCCAGCTGTTGGAGAAGGTACAACACAGGCTTCGGTTGTCCCATGTAGCCTAGGAACAGACCGTGGATCTTTCCATTCCAGAGTTCAGCCTGCTCCCACCTTTATGAGGACCCCTGGTACACTGTCAATGTTGTTGTGTGGACTCCGAGCTTTAAAATTATTGGAGTGGAGCATTTAAAATTATTGGAGTGGAGCAATGATGCCTGCTCCCATGTCTGACAACCTAAGTTTGATATCTGAGATCCACATGGTGGGTAATAACAGCCAGCTCCTGTGAGTTATGCTCTGACTACCACCCGCATGCCATGGCATATGTGCATGACCCTCACCCCCACTAAATACATAGAATACAAATTTAAAAAAAGATTGCATCAAAATACTACTTGTCCTGACTTCTGAGCTTTTTGGCACTCCCTTATATTGCATGATTGATACACTTTCCCACTCACAGACCATAGGGAAGCCTTCTGAGCAGGAGGAACCGTTTATAATGGTTCTCAGTTGGAAATGATCTTTGTCCCTCAAGGGGTATTTGGCAATGTGAAGAAACAATGTGTGTGTGTGTGTGTGTGTGTGTGTGTGTGTGTGTGTGTGTGTTTCTGTCTGTCTGTCTGTGGGTGTGTGCATGTCTCAACAGATATGCATTCATTGATATACAAACATGTATGAATGGAGGTTGGAGGATAATCTCATGAAGAATTCTTCAAGTGCCACCCACCTCTGATTTTTGAGACAGGGTCTCCTCCTAACCTGAAGTTCTCTAAGCAGACTAGACTGCCTGGCCAGAGAGCCCCAGGGACCTGCCTGTCTCTGCTGCCCAGCACTGGGATTACAAGTGCATGCCACCACACCCGACTTTTCAAAATGTGGGTTCTCAGGATCAAACTCACGTTCTCACACTTGTGAGGCAAGTGCTTTGCAGTTTTTCTGACTGAGCTATCTCCCTGGTCCTGGAGAGACTGCCCGCTTTCACTTTTGAGGAGGAGGGAGGTACTGGATGCTGGGAATAGTGAGTGGCAGCCAGGGCTGCTGACAGGCATTTGGCAGTACACAGGACAGCCCTCCACAGTGGAGAAATGTCTTGCCCAACATGTCAGCGGGATCAAGGTTGAGAAATCCTACACTTAGGACCTCACGGTACACATTCTCACTTTACGCAGCCCTCAACCTTTCTAAGTCTCCCTTTCTACAACCGACAAATGCTGGGGGGAGGCAATGGGCCCAAACTTCACACAGCAGGTGCTCAAAAAATGACTGGCTCCCAATCTTGCCCTCACTTAACACACCCCCAAACTTCAGGGAAAACCGATCTTAGAAGAGACAGCGTCCCTGGATTCCAACGAAAACTTCGACACAGAAATGAACATGCTTTATTCTGCTCCGGCCTTCCTTCTCTGGGGGGAAAAAATCCATGAATCTTATCTCTCAACAAATGTGATCCATTCGTGGAGAACCCGGCTGTGTGCTGGCTTATCACTGCCCTGAGTCCTAACAGGGAGTGAATTTTTATGACCGAGTTGTAAACCTCTGCAGAAACCATTTTTAAACTAAAAAAAGAAACGCTGACAGATTCTTAACTACTCTAGTTGCTAAATTAAGCATGAGGGATGGGATGGTGGAGGATGCAAAAGAAAACAGAAGTACTCAGAAAGAGTTAGTGTGTGTGTGTGTGTGGGGGGGGTAAAATGATGTTCATTAAAAATAGAAACACACACTCACACACACTCACACACCAATCTTTTGTGTTCAACTTCACACTCGTACATCATAATGTTCCAGTAAAAGGGCATTTCCCCTGAGATAATAAAAGAATTGAATTTTTCCTTATCGGTCATCTATTTTTCTAGCCCAAGCTATTACTCCCGCTCTAGGGTTGCTAGGCAACAAGAAATATTAATAGCAGCTTTTATTAGCTTAGCTTTTGCAGCGGAGTACCAGAATGAGAAAATGGGAGACATAAATGTGTTACATAAATCTTTCAACCTCTCAGAGCCGGTGTTAGTCTCTGTTTTCATAATGATTTATTGAAGTGATGGTTCATTTATGAGCAAAAGGAGTCCGGGATAAGAAGACGGAGCAGTCCCCTGCAGGAGTGTTTGAAAATAAATAATTATAGCAGGGGAGTAAAAGCTGTTTAAAGCCATTTTTTCCCTGAGTTTTATAAAATATAAAAAGACACATTTCTTTGGCTTACAGCTTCTGAAAAATGGAGGAAAGAGTTGCACCCAGACTCCAGTGCATACCAAGAAAACTCAGGGCCTCTGAGCACTCTCGTTTCTGTCCTTCCAGGGTCCGTTTTGGAAATTTGTCTTTCTCCAACTCCTGCCCTACAGGAGACAAAAACATGACTACCTCTGTTTTTCCTGTGATGGGTGCCCCCCTGGTCACGGAGCGAAGACAGGCTGTTTCTTGGGCCCTTGCTCTTTTAACTAGAAGTAGAGCTGTCACTGATGTTGGTTTTAAATGCCACAGCCCGAATGACATCATGGCATCCTGCCATAATAGATGCGCTCGCTCCCACAACCCCGGCTACCCCCACCCCATCTCCAGCCTCAGGGCTTCCCACTCGCTTTTCCAACCACCCATCTTGCAGACTTGCATTGGTAAACAGACCGGAAACATGCCACAGCAAAACCTACACCCAGTAGGTCAGGCTGGCTGAACTTAACAGCAGGCAGGGTCTATTCAAACCTAGTCAATGAGTAGAATGCTTTACTAAGCACAGTAGCTTATACTGGTTGGACCTACTGTGTGCCACTTAGATTCCCTCCAATTACAGACTTTCTTCCTACAGGGCAAGTGCCTGACCTCCATAGTACAAATGAAGAAACTGAGGCACAGGACTGTGAACCCCTTGCTTTGGGTCACACAGTGCTGGAAACAAGTGTGGGAGCTGGGTTTTGAACAGAGGTCAGCCTGATCACAGGGCCTATGACTGTGACTTTTGGAAGGTGCTGAAAGTCAAGAAAACAAAACAAACATCCAGAGAAGCAAAACAGTAAGTGTTCTACTTTCGTTCCTGCTGCTGGGATGAAAATACCCCAACAAAAAGCACCTCTGGGGGTGGGGCCGGCAAGATGGCTCAGTGGCTACAGGAGCTTGCTGCCAAGCTTTACGGTCTGAATTTGATTCCCAGGTTCCACATGGTGGAAGGACAGGGAACTGACTCCCTCAGGTTGTCCTCTGAGGGACAGACAGACAGACAGACAGACACACATACACACCAAACTAGAAAGAGAGAAAGAAAGAAAGAAAGAAAGAAAGAAAGAAAGAAAGAAAGAAAGAAAGAAAGAAAGGTAGATAGATAGATAGATAGATAGATAGATAGATAGATAGATAGATAGAGATGTAGATAATTTGTCTTAGAGTTTCTACTGCTGTGATAAAACTTCATGATCAAAGCAACTTGATGAGGAAAGGGTTTGTTTCATCTTACAGCTTATAGTCCGTCATCTAGGAAAGTCAGGGGCAGGAACTCAAGGCAGGAACTTGGAGGCAGGAACTGAAGCAGAGGCCATGGAGGGGTGCTGCTTGCTGGCTTGCTCCTTATAGATCACTAACCTGCTTTTTTTTTTTTTTATAATGTCCAGGACCATCTGCTTAGGGATGGCACCACCCACAGTGGGCTGGGCCCTCCTACATCAATCATTAATCAAGAAAATGCCCCACTGGCTTCCCCATGGGCCAATCTGGTAGTGCCTTTTTCTCAGTGGAGGTTCCCTCTTCCCAAATGACTTAATCTTGCATCAAGGTAACAAAAAACTAACCAGGACAATGTTTTTTAAAAAATAAGTTAGGGAAGAAAGGAGCTCATTTGGCTTATTATTCTGGGCTGTAGTCTATCATTTTGGGGAAGTTAAGGCAGGGGCTCAAGCAGCTACTCCCACCACATCCACAGCCTGAACCAGGGAGAAATGAATGCACACACACTGCCTGCTTGCTCACCAGGGGATGGTGCCACCCACAATGGGCTGTGTCTTCTTACACCAATTAACCGTAAAGACAACCCCTATAATCATGCACAGTCCAGTCTGATTGAGACAGTTTTCCAATCGAAACTCTTCCAGGTTGGGCCAAGTTAACAGTTAAAGCTAATCATCATATCGGGTTACAGAAATGGCCACCATTCTGTCTCTTGAGTCCTTTCCTTCTGCATAACTCTGCCATTTCTCCCTCCGTGAGGTGGGTTTGGCACTCTACTGCTTGGTTCTCTGGGTTGGACTTTGGCCAAAGGATTAGCAACCAATAAGTTTGGAAATTGCTGGGCGGTGGTGGCTTATGCCACCACTCGGGAGGCAGAGCCAGGCGGATCTCTGTGAGTTTGAGGCCAGCCTGGTCTCCAAAGTGAGTTCCAGGAAAGGCACAAAGCTACACAGAGAAACCCTGTCTCGAAAAACCGAGAAAAAAAAAAAAAAAAAGAAGTTTGGAAATTTACATCCTAGGGCCCAGCCTTTCTCTAGGCTCCTAGTGATGAGAGACTCATAGCTAAGATACCTCAACTGGTTCCAGCAGACACGAGTCAGATGCTGAGATAGACTCTCCTAGACACTGGGCCCAGGCAATGGCGAGCCAACCCCAGAAATCACAAGAGGTAGTTCAGCTGACTCAAGAATCATGAGAGATAATGAAAATGAATTGTTTTATGCTATTAAGGATTGTAGTGATTTGTTACAAGGCAAAGCTAACTATAGCAATCACAAGACATAAGCATTCACATATTAAGAATAATAAAACAATTGGTTAGCCTTGTGGCGGCAGTGTGGGGGGGGAGGGGTTGTCTACTGCCCAGGTCATTAAGAAGTCTGGCAAAGGTTTGCCTTGGAGGTCTTTGGTCTTTGTGCCTCAGACTTTGGAGATTTCTTGTGTCTCAACCCATGCTTGTCAAACAGGGTAGACTGAGCCTGGGAGGGTGGGGGAGCAATGAGCAGGAAGGAACACTGGAAGGGAACAGCATGGAGCAACAAGTGCAGAAGTACGTTAGGGGGTCTATTAAAGACCTGCAGAGGTCATTCACAGGGCGGACTCTTCACTCCCAGGCTCTAGGCCCAACCCAAGGCTGTGTGTTCTCCCGTGAGAACTATCTCTAAAGCAAGCTGGTCAAGTGCAAGCAGACTGCAGTTCTGCCTCTAACAACTACCCCAGGATACTAGACTGCAAAGGCCCTTCACTTGGGCTGAGAGTCCCCAGGTCTGGCACCTAGCCCCTGTGGGCTAGGGGAACAATCCTATTCTGTGAGCACTTTGGAATAGGGACTAGAGCACAAAGGGTCTAAAACTCGCACTGGGGACTTTGAGCTTAGTGTTTGTAGGTCCCCAACGAGCTGTCACACGTAGTGGTGGCACTGGGAAGTCTACCCACCTCCAATCATATCCTCGCTTAGTAGAGCAAAGCTGGCAAAGTAATTGTGCTATTTCACCAAAGCTGGAATCCTAACCCAGTTCACCGATAGAAAAACTGAGGCTGAGGAAGGATTGGCTTGCCTAAAGTCCCAAGAAATCCAACGAGACTCAAAGTGGGGGCTGGAAAGATGGTTCAGGAACAAAGGGCTTGCTGCACAAGGATGAAGATCTGAATTTGGATTCCCAACACCTGCATAAAAAGCTGGGGGTCTCTGTGTCTGTAATCTCAGTGTTAGAAGGCAGGGATGAGAGGATTCTGGGTACTCTGACCAGACCATCAGCCAATCAGGTTCAGGACAGACCTTGTCTCAACATACAAGGTGGAGGGGCTGGAGAGATGGCCCAGCAGTTAAGAGCACTGGCTGCCCTTCCACAGGACCTTGGCTTGATTCTCAGCCCTACATGGCAACTCACAACCATCTCTAACTCTAGTTCCAGGGGGTCTGGCATCCTTTTCTGGCCTCTGAGAGCACTGCACATACGTGTGTGCAGACATATATGCAAACAAACATTCATACACATAGACAAACAAACGAATAAGTAATTTAAAGTCTAGATGGAAAGTGATTGAAAAAAGACACCCAACATCAACCTTCGGCCTCCGTACAACCAAGCACACACACACAGAGACCTCAAAGATGGAAGGAGAATGTTTGAGTGACCTATGTCCTGCTCTTGCATTGAGGACTGGGATGGGACCATATCATTCCAGTGACCAAAGCTCTCAGAATCCCAGGTTCCTGACCACCAGAAGCCATTATGATTCTGCTTCCACCTGCCCAAGTCTTCCCTCTCCCCCTTGGGGTATCTCTGGTTCCCTGAAAGTAGGGTTTCCCTTGTGGTAGAAGATCAAGCATCACCCCTTCCTGGCATGCCCCTCCCCCTCAGTACTCAGCGACTCTAAACTCTGTTTCCCAGAGGGTTCCAGAAGTGATCTTGGGCTCCACAAGCAGCTCAATAAATTCCACTCTCCAAGTTTCTTTGAGCACTTTAGAGGCTGATTTATAAATACAATCTCTCTCTCAAAATGAAACAATCAACATAGGATAAAATTATTGAGTTATGAAAATAGAGGTCAGATGGAGGTGCAGTGCTTTAAATTAAACCAACAAAATATATCTTTCATACCAAATTGACTCTTTTTGTCTTGGAAATGAATGTTTAATCAGTTAAGACACGGACGTTGTGGGGAAAGCCGTGAGTGTATTTAATTCTGTAAGGGGGTCTGGTTCCAGTATTGGGCAGCATCAGGAGAGGAGCAGTCTAAGAGAGACTTAGGAATCAAGCAGGGGACCAGCAGGGATTGGTGGCCTCTGGGGTTGGAGCTATGGGGGCCTTGGCATTGACGGAATGGCCGCCAAAGATCAAAGTCTCACCTACTCCTGCAGAGACGCATCTCGGGGGCGTCTGGGTCTGTAGGGACAACACCTGGCATCCAGGCATCCTCTGTGCTCCCTGAGTCTGACTGTGCAATCCTTCACCCCCTGGTCTAACTAGGAGGTAAATGGAGGGACTTGGTAAGGTGTGAGTTCTGGGGGTTCGGCTTGAGAACTAGGTGGTATTTTCACTCACAAAGAATAGCATACATGTCTGCCTCCTGCTCAATTGTCACTTCTCACAGGCGAGATAAGGCAGTTTTCAAGAATCCTCTGCTATCCAGTGCTATGCCGAGTCTCCACCAACACTGGCCAAGCCCCAGTCAGTATGGCTAGTGATGCCCTTGGGCAGATGATACCACTGAGGAACTGGTGTCTTTGGACTCTGTAGAAATTGTGTTTATTTTTATCATATTCCCACCCCACAAAGACCAATGCCCCCAGATATGAAGGTATTGCCTCCTCTATCCCAGTCAGAGGTCTCTTCCAGGCACACAGAGGTCTCTTCCAACCCCCACCCACTAGCTGTATATCTACAGCACTTTTTTTAGAAGTAGGCTGCATCTGTCGGCTTTACAGCACTGTGACAATGTCCACGAGTCTGCTCACACAGTTAACCAAGGATTATTTTGCCTCAATTGAGGGCACACATGGCTTTGGGCCTCTGTTGAGAGTAGCACAGCATGAAGGGAACATAAAAGTGAAGGGCCACATCTGGAGTCAGAGAGAAAAGAGACCAGGATACTATGATCCCTTTGTCCCTCAGGGCCTTTCACTAGGCTCCACCTCTTAAAGGCCCACAGCACCTTACAGTGCCACCACTCTGGGGTCTGAGTTTTTCATATCAGCTTTGGGGGACATTATGACATCTGAACGATATCACAGACTCTTGATCTTCTCTGTGTTTGCATCTGGAAAATGTAAAGGAATCTCAGAGATCATAAAGCCTGTAGCAATGACTGGCACCTAGAAGGTGTCCAAGCTGGAGATAAGCATGGCAGGGCAGGTGGGGAAATGCCACACTCCACTAAAGGTATCAAGTCACGGGTCAGCGAGAGGGCTCAGAGGGTAAAGCCACTTGCTGCTAAGTCTGACAACTGGAGTTTGATCCCTGGGACCCATATGGAGGAAGGAGAGTCCTCTGGCCTTCACAGGTGTGCCGTGACACATGCGTGCACACACATCACACACTTAAAAAAAAAAGATACTAAGCCATAATCCTTGGAACCTGTAAATGTAACAGGAGGAAGTGGTCTTTACAGACAATATTCAAGCTCAGGAGCGCAACATTGGGAGATTATTCTAGATTAGCCTTAAAGTCCATCACAAATGTCCCTATGATAAGGGCAGGGGAGCTACCACTAATGAAAAAGAAGCCAGAGACCAGGGAGAGACACAGCCACAAGCCAGGGAAGCATCTAGAACAGTGGTTCTCAGCCTGTGGGTCATGACCCCAGTCTCATATCAGATATTTAAATTACAATTCATAACAGTAGCAAAATTACAGTCATGAAGTAGCAATGAAATAATTTTATGGCTGGGGGTCACCACAACATGAGGAACTGTATTAGAGGGTCGCAGCAATAGGAAGGATGAGAACTACCACTCTAGGAGCTAGAAGAGGTAAGGATGGACACCCCAGAGCATCCTGGGGAAGCATGGCTTCCCAGAACCTTGATTTCGACTTGAGGTACTGATTTGGGACCTTTGGGGTTGTGAGTGGATGGATCTCTGCCTCTCAGTTGAGAGGAGCATGGTGTGAGAAAGCATTTACAAATCCCTCTGCATGCTGCTTGACACTAAGCAGGTGTTTCCACAATCCCTGCTTCACACACACAGCAGGCATTGCACACCCATGCACACTTTCTCCTTGCAGTTCCCATGAATTCCAAAGCTCTATCGTCAAGGCCCCTGGACTCCTAATCATCCAGCACATCATTCTTATCTGGCTTTCCCATTTGGTGGGGACCTCTGCACCAGGTAACAAGGGGTCAGGCTTATCTTTCATTAAGTAAGGAGGGAACATAAAATTGAATGAGCCCCTGCAATTCTAGACTAATGGAGAGCTAAAACTGAATTTGAGAAGCATCCTAGAAACATAGCAGTTGTAAAGGAATCTGCAAAGGACTGGTTTGCATAGAGCTTATGTAAGCCATCGTTTATTTCCCAGGGGAAGGAGGGGTGGTCTGTGATCAGCTGACAGCAGCCCTTGTAATGATCAGAGCTGTTGTGATCAGGAAGCCTGGGAAGGGCACTGGGAGACTGGTGACAGTATGTATGTGTGAAGGCCAGGAGACAACCACAGGTACCGCCCACTTTGGTTTTTTGGCAGGATCTCTCAGGAGCCTGGAACTTTCCTCGTAGGCTGGGCTGTCCACCTGTCTTAGACTCCCCAAGGCAGTCACCTGGCTCTGCCCTGCCGTATGTTATGGGAAATCCCCAGCAAAGGTACCCAGTGTAGTGAGGATTTGTTAGGAAATGAGCTGAGAAAATGGCATGGTCAGAACAGACCTGCCAAGGTGGGACTGAGGTCATGTGACTGTGGCGTCTGAACCAGTCAACCACTTGGCAGAGGAAACGGGGCTACTGTCTTGTTGAGGGGGGCAACAGGAGAGTGGAGCATACATTCCCATTGAGTTATTACTTAATTATTTATAATGTCTCACTATGCAGTTCAGTCTGGCCTTGAACTCATGATCTTCTTGCCTCTGCTTATATCGGGGTACAAACTGGACTGTGGTTTCTGAGCAGCTGATGTGGTAGCAAATGCTATCCAGCCCAAACCATGTGACTCTGACAGGGAAGTCAGCTGAGCACCCTGTCCTTCAGCCTCAGGAGTGCTTGTGACCCAGTCAGACACCCTGGGGGCGGGGCTACTTCATCTTGGATTCATGGTTGGTCCAGCCAGTCAGTGCTCAGTCGTGGTTTTCCCCAGAAGACTTAAACAGTCACTTTGCCACAAGTGTGTTAGCTGCCAGTGGCCATAGGCCTGCTATGTGGAAATAGGGGGTGGAGTGGGGCCACAACGACACCCACCAGCACAGCTCCGGTGAAGAAGCACCCTGAGGCCATTGTCTATCCACAGCTATGACAGTCTATGACAGTCTTTATTGATTATGCCACCATTACCCTAAACATGACTGTAAGAGTTATAACTCTAATATCAACTGTGAAGCGATGGGAGGAAAGAGAAACGTGAAGCAAAGTTGTTTAAGAATGGTGCCGGAAGTCCCTTAAAGTGCCTATTCTACCGACTTCCTGTAGGACTTGATAGTTCAGACAAGCCGCCATGCTAAAAACACAGAACCCCGCTCAGCATGGGATTCAGGACCTGACGCTGTGGGCTCCCCTGAGCCCTTTCACCTCCGCTGGCTGCAAGTTCTCACTCTCCAGCCCCATAGCAAAAGGAATCCCTTGCTGACTCCACCAGATCACTAGCCCCTCGACCCTTCCCTTTGCTGTCTGTATCCTGAAGCATCCTTCTCTGCCTCTGTCTGCCTGCTGTGGTTCACCTGCCCTCGGTAACCCTCCTCCCTGGCTCCTTATGTGAAACACTCACGGCAGGCAAACAGACCGAGGCAGAAGGTAACCTGTGGAAGTGGGTGTGGTGGTACACACCTGCAATCCCAGGACTCAGGAAACAGCCAGTGGGCCAGCCTGGGATACGTAGTGAGTTGCCAGCTAGCTAGGACTATAGAGTGTCTCAAAACAAAACAAAGCAAAATAAGGGAATGCAATGGGCAGTCGTCTTGGGCCAAGGGCTGAGCATGATAGCTGGGAGTGGTGCCTAAAGGTGACTACTGACACTACTAACAAGACTGAAGCCTCTTCCAGTGAGGGGGATGAAAACATTTTCAAATGGATTGTACAGTTACCCACTCAGTGTGTGTGACTCGATGGCATGTATATATCTCAATAAATCTGCTACAAATAAAACTGAGGTTACTATCAACAACCAATAAAAATCAGTTCCAAGTTGCCACAAACAGAGCTGCAGAAATAACATTTTCCTCCATGCCACCCCTATACTCTGCAGAGCCCCCCCAAATCAAACATGGGAACTCAGATCATGCACAGGATCAGGGCTCCTCAGCTCAGCCCTGCCACTTGCTCCCCTCAAGCCCTCCTTTGCTGGAGCCATGGGGCCCACGTGGGAGATGGACTCACCGTCGGCAGCTGGCCAGACAGCAGGTGGCTATCCTGGGCCAGCATGTTGGACACCATGATGGCTGGGAGATCCATAGCTTGGTATGAGTAGGCAGGGAGCAGACCGTTGGGCGCGAGGCCGTGACACAGCGAGTGGTAGCCGGCTTCGTGGTCCCCCAGGTGCAGGAGGGATGGCTCAGGCAGGTTGGGAGGCGTTATAGGAGGAATCTCATAGTCTTCATTGCTCTCGCTCTGGCTGTTGTAGGTCTGAAAACATCAGAGGGGCAGGGGGCGGGGTCAGTGCCTCAAAACCACAGAACATATTCCATAGCATCAGTAACAGCAGCAATGGGAACAGTGTCCTTGGCAAAGAGATGACCCCAGTACAAGGCAGAAGGCTTAGTGACTTCCTGACTCAGACTCCTGCTCCACTGCTCCATGAATCTTCCACTGAGAGTCTGCAAACCAGAGCCTGGACTCCTAGGGAAAGGGTTCCCCTGAACCTGCTCCTGATTGCCCAGCAGATCCAGCCCACGGCCACCTGAGAACCACCCTCCCTCAGCCACCCACTTAACAGCGGTCCAAAGGAGAATGGTCATGCAAGTTAGCAGAGGAGCTGGGGACTGGAGCTTCAGGCAGTAAGAGTCTCCTAGGCATCCCCAGCCCTCTCTTGGTCCTTATCTTGGTGAGGGGTACATATGTCGGTGCAGACTGGCAGTTAGCGGGCCCCCTCTAGGTCAGTCTCACACCCTAATGAACAGGCCCCAAGACAAGGCTAGTAGACACAGTGAGCACTACATTTAGCTTTCTCCTTGTCATAACTGTCGCAGGTTTTACCGTAGCTCATGATGAGCGTGTACTTCGGGCCCTGACTGGTGACATAGGTTCTGGGTATGCTTCCGCAGTGGAGGGGCTCCCCTTTGTCAGTGCGAGTGAAGTTTTAAAAATTGTGCATGGGTTTTAAATTTTTAATTACATTTATTTGAGTGTGTGTGTGTGTGTGTGTGTGTATGTGTGTGGTGTGTGTGTGTGTGTGTGTGTGTGTGTGTGTGTGTGTGTGCACCATGGTGCACATGTGGAGGTCAGAAGACAACTTTTTTGGGGTCTTTCCACTGTGTGGGTTCTGGATATCAGTCTCAGGTCAGACTTGGTGGCAAATGCCTTTAACCCCTGAGCCCTCTTGGTAGCCTCGGATTTTTTATTTTAATTTTATCAAATTATTTCCCTAATCTGCTAAAGGGCTCAGCTGCCCTTCTCATTTTCATCTAGTTAATATCATAACAAATTTGTCTTTTTTTTTTTAAATTTCACTTCCTTCCTCCATCCTTTCCTTTTTTATTGAGAAACGGTTTACTCTGTAGCCCATGCTGGCCTTGAACTCTCAGCCCCCTGGGGTCATAGGCATGCTGAACATCCTGCATCCCTAGAACAAACCCTGCTTGGCCCTGATCTGTCACTCATTTTTGCAGTGTTAGACTTGGTTGGTTAGGGCCTTCGAATCAGGTTCCCGTGCGGGATTTAGCTTTCTATCTCCCTGTCTGCGACTGCCCATGCCTGGTGTCGTTATCAGCCTGGGGAGTCAGTCTTCCCTCTCCATGCTCTGGATATCAGACCCAACAGACGACAGCTATGTGAACTGGAAGACAGAGCTGAAGAAACTATCCATGATCCACCAGAGACAGACGAAGAGAAGTCACGGACACAAAGCAGATGTCTCATGGATTCTGTTTTAATGGGCCTGAGGAATACCAGAAGAGGTGATAGTTGAGGGTATTCCAGAAGCAATGAAGGAGACCAAAGGTATTGGTGGGTAGGAGAAAACCTTCATTAACGCGTATGTGCAGAGAAGGAAAGAAAGGCCTGCGCCACAGGGGCACGTGGGACTGAAGAGGTGGCTCAGAGGCAGAGCGCTTGTTTAGCACTTGGGAGGTCCTGGGCCCTATCCCCAGAGGGAGGAAGGACATGGTTTGTTGTTTAGTATTGCTCTGTGAATCCAGCATACAGATTCATCAGCTAGCCATCCCCTGAAGTCTAGCACTGTGCTGCTCTCATGGACTGAGGATCAAGCCATGAGTTTAGGGAGGTCTGGGTAGAGCTATGACAGAGCAGGGACACATGGCATGTTCCTCAGACACCATATAGGAAACTTACGATTCCCTGGAAGAGTGAAAATTGCTTTTTACAGCCAGAGACTCCAACATTGCCTCTTGCTCACTGGCTCCCTCTGTAGGGCTATTGTGGAGTTACCACACAGGTGGACAAACTGGTCTGGAAGAAGTGGCCACGCCTACCTGCTGGCTTCCCTTGGCTTTCTTCCCAGTTAGAGTTTGTCCTGGTTAGCCCTGGGTCTCCTCTCCTTCTCCCTTACACTCCCTTCCAGGTGGCCTCAAGAACCAGGTGTGCAAAGTCCTCTAGATGTCACATTCATCCTTCATTTCTGGTTGCCGAGCACCACAGCTGGACATCTCAACACCCACTCAACATTCCCTTCCTCTACCTTGCACCCATGTTCTCTGACTGCACTAGATGACGCCACTCTCCACCCACAAACCCGACGCTCCCTTTCACTCACCTCTCAACTCCAACAAAACTACTCCAAAATACCTTCCAGCTCTACATAGTCCACTACCACCTCTCACCCCACCAGTGGACAATGATGACAACCTCCTCCTGGTCCCCCACAGCCCTCTCTTGTCCCTCCACTCCCTCCTGTAACCAGAATGATCTCTAAAGAGAATCATCCTGCCCCACGTCCTCACTCGGGCCTGGGGAGGTTTGCCCAGGCTCCAAGAAGAAAACACTGGCCCACTTGGCAGCACCTCCTGGTGACAGGCAGACGGGCACTACTATGGTGGGCAAGTGTATGGAGTGATAAGGGAGAGAGAGACAAAAGGGTTCATGTCCTGTGGACAGAGGGATTTCTGAAGAGGTGAAAGAGATGTGAGGAGCGGGCTGAGGTGGGTGGCTTCACTGCCACCCAGGGCTATGGTGATGGCTGGGCCTGGGCTTCTGCTGGGGCCCATGGCTGGGTTAAGGCTCTAATGCAGCTGCGGACTCTGTTGATGTCCACGCTGCTGATACCACCAAAGGCAGAGAGGATAGGGCTGGGCAGAGCTGGCCCCGCCCCTCACTGACTAACACTAGGGAGAACTGGTCCTGCTCCTCACCAGCTGCAGCACTCAGGGGAGAGGATCCTATGCCTCCCCTGGGCTGCACAATAGAGCTGACCCTGTTCACATGAGCATGGGCAAACTGGCCCTGAGGGCATGAGAATGGGAGAGCAGGTTATAATCCCTCCTCATACGCTATGGGGTGGCACAGGTGAGGGAAAGATTCCCTCCTCCCCTCGCTCCTCACCACCTTCAGCAGGTGGAGGGCCTGACCCAACCCCTCACCATCTGCAGCACTTGGGAGAACAGGCCCTGCACCTCACCTGGGCAGCACAATAAAGCCAACCCTGTTGGTGGAGGTGTGGGTGAGTCAGCCCCAAAGTTGTGGACATGGGAGAGCTGTCCCCATCACTCATCTGCCTTGTGGCAGCTTGGCAAGGGAGAGATGCCCTCCCCCCAACCCACCTATCAACACCTGAGGCAGATAGGACAGCTGGCCCTGAGGTTATGAGAGCAGGAGAGCTATCCTCGCCACCCCCCCCCCCACACACACACCAGCTGCAACACTCAGGAGAGCAGGCCCTGTCCTTCACCTGGGCAGCAAGGTAGAGCTGACCTTGTTGGTGGAGGTGTGGGTGAGCCAGCCCCAAAACTGTGACCATGGGAGAGCTTTCCCCATTATTCATCAGTCTTGTGGCATGGGTGGGGAAGAGATGCCCCCCATCAATGCCTGAGGCAGGTGGGAGAGACGTCCTTGGCACCCATCAGCTGCAGCGCTCGGGAGAGTGGCCCCTACACTTCACCTGGGCAACACAGTAGAGCTGCCCCTGAAGGTGTAGGTGTGGGAGAACCGACCCTGAGGATGTGAAAGCAGGAGAACTGACTCCGCCCCTTGCTCATCACTGCAGGGGGTGAACTAGCCAGGGCAATGCTGGAGAGCCCATCCTGGTGGCCAAGGCAAGGGAGAGCTGGTGAGCTGACCAACCCTGCAACTACCCAGAACCAGGGTTATCTGTTGGCCCACCCCAACATCCGCCCCATCTAAGATCTGCTGGAGCACAGGGGAGGGGGCAGTCCTGTGGACCCAGGGCTACAGGATCTCCAAGACACAGGGCCCAGTGGGATGCCCAGGAAGAGTCCAGTGAGGGCCCAGTGCCGATAGTGCAGCAGAGACCAGGGGCCTCGAACCAGACCAGTGACTCTTTCCAATAAACGCCTGCGTGCAAAAATGCATGGATAAAGGGGTTTACTGTGTGATTCACTGTGTCACACGAGATTTTCCCTTCCTTCCTTCCTTCCTTCCTTCCTTCCTTCCTTCCTTCCTTCCTTCCTTCCTCCCTCCCTCCCTCCCTCCCTCCCTCCCTCCCTCCCTTCCTTCCTTTCTTCCCCCCCCTTTTTCTCTTAAATTTTATTTTATTTTGGGGTGGGGTGGGAGATGGGTGGCATCGGGAGGCATGATGTGAAAGACACAAAGAATAAATACAAAAGAGAGAGAAAATCATCCCACTGAGTCACTCACACTGCAGAAGCTCTGACAGCTGCCCTGTCTCTATCACTATTGCTAACATTTTACTGCACAAAATCATGGTTCAGTTATGACATTTTCACAGAGATGTATCATTGCACATTTCTTTTTTTATTTTACATACCAACCACAGTTCCCTCTCCTCCTCCCGCTCCCCTCCCCCATTCCCCCCCCACCCCCATCCACTTCTCAGAGAGGGGCAGGCCTCCCTTGGGGAGTCAACACAGGCTGTTATATCAAGTGAGGCAGAACCAAGCCCCTCCCTCCTGCATCAAGACTGAGCAAGGTATCCCTCCATAGGGAATGGGCTCCAAAAAAGCCAGTTCATGCCCCAGGGATAAGTCCTGGTACCACTGCCAGGGGCCCCACAAACAGGCCAAGCCACACAACTGTCACCCACATTCAGAGGGCCTAGTTCAGTCCCATGCAGGCTCCCCAGCTGTCAGTCCAGAGTCTGTGAGCTCCCACTAGCTCAGGTCAGCTGTCTCTGTCATTGGACCTTTCTGGTTCCTTTCCTCTCCCAGCTTAGCCCCTGCTTTTCCTTCCGTGTTACATATATATGCATACTATATAATTAAATTTAAATTTCATATATGAGAGAAAATAAGTGATATCTGTCTGAGTCTGGATATTTAACACAAGGCGCTCCAGTTCCTATCTTTTCCCTGTGAATGACGTCACTTCATTGTTTATGGCTGAGTAACTCTGCCCATGCCACGTTTTCCTTATCCACCATCTAGACTGGCTCAGTGTCCTTTCCATTGTTAGTAATGCTCCCTGAATGCATGGCTATGCTGGCTTAGAGTCCTTCAGGTGTATATCCAGGAACCCTGCTGTCTTTGGGTTCAAGACCTTAGTCTCAAACATGACCATGTAACGCATCCCATGGCCTGGCTGTTGCCAGCTTAGGGCTGCCACCCTTGTTGCTCTTGGCAGAAGTCCAGTGCCTTAAGGGACCTTTCCAAGGACACAGAACAGGTGTCAGCTGATCACTGGCTCAGCAGTCTCATTGGTGTATCCTTAACGTCTGTGCCACAGGTCCGTGTCCTGTGAGTTGGTGCTTGTCTTTGGCCTCACCACCAAGATGGTCTGAGGGCCAAGTGTCTAGATAGAACCAACTATGGGTATCACATCACTCCAGAATGCAAAGTTCCCCTGCCTGCCTTTCTGTTCAGACTCGCCTCCTCCTAGACACCTTCTCAACTGTCCAGCCCATCCTCTGGAAAGACACCTCCAAGGCCCACACCACGGCACCTTTGCAAGTCTCCTGTAGTACTCAATACCTCCTACAGCTATTTGTGGCTCATCTTTACCTTCAGCTTGTATATTCCTCCCCCAAAGCCCCAGGCTCCATGAAGGCTGGAGTTAAATCTGTTTTGTTCTCAGTACCCAGTACAGTGATTGGCACCTAGAAAAGACTTGGTTACAATGCAGTGAATGAGCTCACAGAATGGTCCACCTCAGACTCTGGGTTCAAGCCTCACCCAGGTGTTTCTGTATCTGTCCCTCCCAACAGACTACTGTCCCTTGGCTATCCGTGTCTCGTGCTACTGAATGCTACTTCCTTCCTGTCCTCCAGCATCCAGAACAGGTACGGACACAGGGCAGGATGCCAAAGAATGCCAAATGATCACGAAAGTTCATTCTTTTAAATCCAAGCCCAAATCCCAAGGCTCTGGAACACACCCAATCAACCAGAAGTCTTTTAGAAAACTAAGCATGTGTTGTATCAAAATATTGAAATAACACAATCATGACAATTCCTCTAAAGGAGAAAATAGCACACTTAAAAATAAGCATGCAAACACACATTTGTCTCTTCGGGGTGTAGTCAGATCCCCAGTGCCTGAGCACAAACCTGCCTATCCTGGGGCTGATCTACACCAAGTCCCCACTGTGTGCCTGTCTCAGGTTCTGGCATTTCCATACACTCTCCCTTTAAACACGCCTGTTCTGAAAAGACGTGACTAGAGCCTTTGTTTTTCAGACAGGGAGGGCAGAGCACAGAGCTTAAAGAAGGTGTCTTGTAGCCAGAGTCTGACTCAGGCCTGGTGAGTCTGACTCATTCCCCACACTGGGTCAGATGCCTCTTGCAGACCCAATTCCAGGCCCTGCTGTGCAAGAGATCTGCCCCTCACCATGCCTACTCTGCTTCTCACCATGGGGACCTCATGAAAATCCAGAGTGGCATCAAGATGCCCAAGAGTCCCAAGAGGTCTGGTACACACAGAAAAACAGTGTCACATGTATTTTTTATGTCCCAGATCAAGGAAAGGAAGAGTGTGGGCCCATTTGAATGACCTGGGGCTGGCTATAGGGTCAGAGGAGAGCAGATCACCCCTGGAATCTTTGGGATGAGGGGTCTTAAAGCCTAGCATATTATATATTTTGTTTTATTTTATAAGGATCTCATGTATTCTTGACTTTACCATATAGCTGAGGGTGACACTGGATTTCTGATCCTCCTATCTCCATTTCCCAGTATGCTGGGATTATAGATGTGCTCCTACATAAACAGGTCATGTTTATGTAGGACTGGGAGTGGAACCCAGGGATTCAGGCATACCAAGCAAACATTCTATCAACTGAGCTAGACCCCCAGCCCCAAAGCCTAGGTTCTTAAATTGTGGGTCACAAAGGCTTATCTGTAAGACACTTGACAACAGTAAAAAGACTCTGACCATTCAAAACCAAAACTGAACTCGGAATCAAACACATGACAGATCTTGAATGTTCCCGGCAGCTGGTACCCGTGTTGCACTGCACGACTTCACTGCAGCCTTGGTTCTGAGCACACAACCCGGGCACTTCGTACTGTTTGCAAACCAGCAACACCAATGAAGTCTGCTTAAAACACCTCAGACCAAACCCGGGACTACTGTGTGCTCTGAATTATGACTTTCTTATTCTACAGTCTTCTGCTCCTACAGAAACATGACAGTTTCTGGAAAACAAGGATGTTAGTATTTTTCCACCCTAGTTCCTCAGCATGTAAGCATCAAACTAGTGTACTCTGGATTATATTGTGTAGGAAAGTTTGATTTTTAAAACTTACTATTTGAGTTCCTGACTTGAATTTTTAAAAAATGTTCAATGAATCTGGCTTGGAATTAGGGAAGAATTTCCAACAATTTCTTTTCTTTTCTTCCCTTTTTTTTTTTTTTTAGGAGGCAAGATTATATTTTGGTTATGATTTTAGTCCATATTTACTGGGCCTTGTTTTTTTGGGCTGGTGGTGAGGTAGGACCTCATGGTGGAGAATGCCTGGTAAAGGGATGTTTCTAACCTCATGGTGGCCAAGAAACAGAGAACAAGGAAAGGGGTGAGGTCCCAACATCCTCTTCAAGTACATCTTCCATGTATTAGTTTCCAAGAATTTCTGAAATAGCCCTAAACATATTTCTGCTGTTGTGTACTATGCGTTTATGTGAAGTGTATGCTCCTCAAAACAACCATCCACTCCAACAGACACTGAAGGTGGTCTGTGTCCTGCAGTATCAACCATTCAGTCAGGATCCAATTCTTCATGTAAAAATAAACACACTCATCCATCTCATTAATATGCAAATTTTTCTTGGTCTTTAATAAATAATACTATTAAATGGATTGTTTTAAAATAAATTGCTTAGTGATTTACTATCAGTAACTTTGATTTGTACACACATTTTATATACATATATAACTGGGGTTGTGGGAAATGTTCTTGAGTGCAGTGGGTCATGAATAGAAAACTCTCAGGAGCCGGGACTTAAAGCACCACAGGCTGGAGGAGTGGAGGGCATGAAGAGCAGGCTTCTGGCTGTGCTGAAGCTACCAGAGGAGGGACTAAATCCGAAGCCTATCAGCAATCAGCTAACAATTCCACCAAATTCTTAGGCTAAGCTCAGTCCCCACCATAAAATGAAATGACAAGTTCTGAAGCACTGTCTTAAGCCAACCTTTATGGAAAGATCCTCAAAGTTAGAGCCTCAAGGATGAAACATGAACCCAAGAGATACTAGACACAGCATCAAGCTGAAAACCACCACAATGTCTGCCAATCTAACTTGATGGCTGTTCAGTCTGTCAGTCTAACTTGATGGCTGTCCAGTCTGTCAGTCTAACTTGATGGCTGTCCAGTTTGCCAATCTAACTTGATGGCTGTCCAGTGTGTCAATCTAATTCAGTGGCTGTCCAGTCTGTCAAACTAACTTGATGGCTGTCCGTTCTGTCAATCTAACTTGATGGTTGCCCAGTCTGTCAATCTAACATGATGGCTGTCCAGTCTGTAATCTAACTTGGTGGCTGTCCAGTCTGCCAATCTAACTTGATGGCTGTCCAGTCTGCCAATCTAACTTGATGGCTGTCCAGTCTGTCAATCTAAC